>CABHPQ010170573.1:0-26999 GCA_902168405.1 Peromyscus aztecus | reverse complement strand
CTATCTATCTATCTATCTATCTATCTATCTATCTATCTATCTATCTACCATCTATGCATGCATGTATGTATTATGATCTCTCTATATATATCATCTGTAACTCTTATTATCTATTATTAATTTTCAGACATAGTCTTAAGACTGTGTTTAAATTCACTACACAGCCGAGGATAGCCTTGAACATCTGATACTTCTGAGTCTTCCTGTTACGATTATAGGCATGTGCCACCATGACAATTCCTTTGTTTTGTTTGTTTTAAAAATCTAACTTACGAGGCAACTTACTTTTCTCCTTCCTTTCTTCCTTCCTTCTTTCCTTTCTTCCTTCCCTCCTTCCTTTCTTCCTTCCTTCCCTCCTTCCCTCCTTCTTTCCTTCCTTCCTTCCTTCCTTCCTTCCTTCCTTCCTTCCTTCCTTCCTTTCTTTCTCTGTGTGTGGTTTATACATATGCACGCATATGCTCAATGTCAGGTACCTTCCTCTCTTGCTCTCCACCTTATTCTCTGAGACAAAAATCTCCCACTGAGCCTGGAGCGTTTGGTTTCAGTTAGACTGGCTGGCTAACCAGCTTTCCCTCTCCACTCAACCTGTTTCTGCCACCCTCTCAGTGCTGGGTGCTTGCTTGGAAAGAGCTTTACCCACTGAGCTAGCTCCAAGCCTGCTGCTGCTTGTTTATCTTTGAGAATCAATTGGTCATACCTTTTACCATTAATACAATACTGTGAAGACCTTTTCCTGAATGGTAAACTCTTCATTTCAGAAAGGTTGGCGATAAGAGCAACATGATTTAAAAAAAAAAAAAGTCAGTAGTTTAGATTAAGATCCTAACGAAACTCCAAAAGGAGAGTATTTTCTCATTATAGGAAGATAGCATTTATATTTCATTGTTTTGCTTTTATAGAGTCAGAAAAACTTAAGGAGCAGCCAGAGGAGCCGAGGGATGCCATGTCCTTGTGTTTCTCCTAACTGGGAAGACCGTGGGGCAGGACATCACGTGTGTCACTGACTTGGACTGTGTGGAGGTCAGCTAAGAGCCACAAAGATAGCCATTCATGCTCAGTTCTTGAATTTCAGCATATTTTGTTTCTGAAAAGACAAAAAACCAACTATTGCTAGCCACACAGAGCTCAGATGTGCAGCGTATCTTGGTGGAATGATCTTTTCCAGTCATTTGATTGCCAGATAGAACTTGTCATAATTTCAATGGAACAAAACAAAAAAGCAAAGCCAGGTAACACGCATTTCCTATGAGTTTTGTCTTTCAGTCACCGATCTGGTCTTGCTTCTCGTTCACCCTTTGGGCAACCCTGGTCTCCTTTGCCTTCCCTGAGCTCCCTTCCTTTCTCCTGGCATGTTGCCCAGCTCAGTTAGACTCAGCCATGACCTGTCTTCTGTCTCCCGCAAGGCGATGTGCTTCTTAAGGTGCTTGAGCCCTGTCTTTTGAGACCAGTGAGTGCTTCAAACATAGTAAAAGGTCAATAAATAGGGCCTGAAATTTTGAAGTCGCACCAAAATAGACCTTGTCATCATCAATTTATAATTAAACTAAGAATTTTTTAATTAAAATAAGATAATTAAAATAAGAATTATTTTTGCATTTGCACAGCACTGGAGATCAGACCCAGGCCCCTGCATATGCTAGGTAAGCAATCGACAATTGAACTGTGTTGCCAGCCCCAGGGATAAGATTTAGGTTGGGAGTGAGTAATCGGGACATTTCCATGAGAGAAGAGAGAAAAGAAATGAGCAGACAGAAAAACTTCAGACAGGGATGCCCACTGTGCAGGAGCTGTAACTGGGTAGTACTGAGCAGTGCTGTTTTAATTAGCAAGGCCAAAGACAGCCCTCGGAGGCAGCGACATCAGAGCTGGAATCTGAAAGAGGCCCTCTAGTAATGTGCATCTACTCCCAGAGGCCGCGTGGGCAAGGGTTCTGAGGAGGATGTGAGCTTGTCAGGCTGTTAAATTATCCAGAGATCTCTTCCTCTGCTAGAAGGTGAGCAATGCTCAAGTCCCCTTGGGCACTTGTCTGGGAACCACCTTCCCTTTTCTTGCTGGCTGCTAGCCTTTCCCTCATTAGCATCCTTCCGGTTCATCTCTAATGGCCATGTGCTGAGTCTGACCAGTTAGCATGGAACTTTTTGCCAGAAAAAAACAACAACACCACCAACACCAACAACAAAAAAAAACCCTGTTTCTCTTTCTTCTGGAGTTCTTGGGAGGATATAATTAATGTAAGGCTGATTCTCTGGTGGCCATCTTTCCTCCATAAAAGAAAAGCTTGTGTGAAACCCAAATATATAAAGGAAATTAGCCAGAAGGGAGGAAGGAAGGGGGGTGGTCATGAGCACAAGGTCCGTGAGAGACCCCTAAATCAAGCTGGACGCCCTTGACTCAGATGACCAAATCTTCAATGTTTGAAACCATCTTAGTTATTTCTATGACTCACAACCTCACAAATTTCTACATAATGTAAGTGAAAAAGGCAAAGGCACATTAAGTCCCTTGCCCAAGGTATCACAGCTAATAAGGGGCTGGATTTACGTCCAGGAAATCTAACTTCAGAGACTTTACCCTAGATTGCTTCTAAGGTTAGAGCAGGAATGAAGAGTCAGTCGTCAATGGGGCCCAGAGATGCTTGTGTAATTGAAGCTGTGGAACTTGAGGACCTGGTAACTATGATAAATATGGGGGAAGTGACAGGGACAGAGAGCACACGGACACCAGGGTGAAGGGACAGTGAATTGACAGGGAAGCGTTATGATCGGGACATTGTGAGTATGAAGTGTTTATGGGGGCATGCAAATGGAGAAGCTGGGATCCCCAGTGAACAGAAAGGCCGGAGCTGTCTGGACTCATTCAGTGTTTCCATCAGCATTATTTGGAGTCCTAGAGTAGGTGACAGGGATAGATAGGAGAACTCACTCACAGTGGAGATGTTTTTGGACCCTAAAGCTTCCATTTACCTGAATGATCTCAAAGGGACCTGGTGATTACATGTAAAGGACGAACAAAAGGGGACTTTAGCATCACGGTTTCCTCATCTGTGAGCACCCCATAGGGTGGTAGTGGAGATGAAAGGAATTGACACACACACAGTGTTCAGGACAACGCCTTGTATGTAACGAGCCAGTAGTGCTCAGCTATGATGAGTTTGAGGCTGCTGGGCTGGTCAGGAAGACACTGTGCAGAGTAAAGGGCCTGGAACACGGTGGGTCAGCTGCCGGGGTTAATGTATAACCCGGAGGTAAAACAGCACTTATCATAAAGTAGTCCGATAATTTACATAGATACTGCCCCCTGCAGGAGCGGGCTCAACCCCCACTCCTCTACCACCTACACACTTCGAGCATGGTGAGCCATGCTTACTGACTGCTTCCAGTGAGTACAGCAGGGGAAAGGGACAGAAATCACTTTATAGCAGAGGAATCTGGCGACTCCCCTTAGGCAAGGTGATCAGGCCAACAGAACAGTAAAAAGCCGTGTGTGGGGGGCCGTTCTGGGGTTCCTCGTGGCTTTACCCAGCAGATCCACATAGAGGATGATTAGGACCACGGGCCTGAGTGCAGGTGTCTGAGATGGTCTGCACTTGGCTGTGCTGGGGGAGGAGGTCATTTGCTCCACCCCCTTGGCGTCTCTATAAAAACCCTGGGGCAGAGACAGTCGGGGCCGTTGGAATAGGTTCCAGGCCCTCTCGAGGCTATCCTTTATTTTCTATCTGTTTATCTCCGCAAGATTCTCTACAATAAATTCTTCTATCTAATATTTCCTGCTGCTCACACTCAAGAAAACTCTGGGAAGCTGTGGGGGTGGTGGGTAAACGCCCCACAGCCGTGTTCACAGGGATCCCTCAGGTGAGCTGTTGAATGCAGGCCTTGACTCCAAGAGCCCATCATCCAGCCTGGCTATGGGAAAACACCAGACAAGTGCAGCGAGGGCTGTCTTCCAAATGTCTGCTTGGTACATTCAAAACGGTCAAGGTCATCAAATCCAAGGAAAATCTGAGGACCGTCGCTGTCCAGGGGGGACTAACAGAGACACGGTGAATAAGTGCAGGCTGACTATTGAAGTAGAACCTGAACAGGGCATTAGTGCAGAAGCCGCGTGGGGGTTGGAGTTCAGTTAATAATATTGCACCAATATTGGTTCTCATTTTGGATAACTGAATATGGAAATAAGGGAGGATAGAGCAAAGAAACTAAGTGAGGAGGGAGAGCCCCGTGGACAGGTGAGGAGGGGGAGCCCTGTGCACAGGTGAAGAGGGAGAGCCCTGTGCACAGGTGAGGAGGTACTGTCTTCACTACCTTTCTGTAAGCATCAAACTACTCTAAAGTAAAAATATTATTTAAAAATGCAAAATGGGGCTCAGTATTTAGAGCACTTGCTGCTCTCGCAGAGGACCTGGGTTAAGTTCCCAGCACCCACATCGAGTGCTTATACCTGCCTGTAACTCTGCTTAAAGAAAGGAGCATCTACACACATGGGTTGCTCAGACAGACAAGCACACACACACACACACACACACACACACACACAAATAAAAATAAATAGTTTTCAAATGAAAAATGTTTCCACTGATAAAAATATCTACCAGCAAATATCTTTGTATGGTAAAAAGTATATATACTTTTAGCCTTTTAATTTACATTGGATTCTGTTATTGTAAGTACTATAAATTTAGAAAACATAGTCCAATATCTCCATTTTTAGGCATTTTTAAATTTAACATATATATGTACAAAATAATGTTCCATTATGAGATTTGTCACACATGTATATAATAATATACACCAATCATATTCACCTTTCATTACTATTTTCTATTTTTCTTTTTCCTTTTTTTGAGGGTACACCTCTCTCACCAAATAGCCCACCCTTTTAATTAGGCTTATAGTTAGGGTTACTTTTTTAATGTAGAGTCTATACACCAATGTCTACATTTTTAATATTGTGCCCTTATTCCTGCATGGGTCTATGTGATTGTGGCAACCAGACACCCTGCCCCTCTCTCCATGGGTTTCTGGCGGGGCCTCTGTGCTGTGTCTGGGTTGCTTGAGGCTCCCCAGTGCAAGAAGGATGCCTGGGCACATGTTTGTTGAGTTACAACAAATTTTCTACACCTTTTGCATTCCAATTATACCCCCCAACTCCCCATCTCAATCAGGCCTTGGTGATTAAAAGAGATGATTTTATTCAAGATTTGAAACTGTATGCTAGGGCTGGCAGGAAAACTAACTATAATCAGGGTATGAGTTGAAGGGAAAAGGCACAGCTTTAGGGAGGTGATGTGTCAGGATAGCAGCCATGGTTGGAAACATCTGATACCAGGGCAACTAATAACCATGATGATAATAAGCATTTATATAATTATTGAGAGTTTACTATGAAAAGGCACGCTTTGTCTAGTCAGGTTTATGACCGGGCAAGATTTTTATATTGCAAATGAAGAAACCAGAGCTGCTAGAGAGTGAGTGAGTGACTTCAAGCTAAGCAGCATGATTTAAAACTAAGTGTAGGTTCCAAATCCAATGTGCTTCTCAGTGCCTGGATAGAGATGAAAGGTCAGGCAGTTTGGTCCTTCATACTGTGGGTTAATTGTCTTCCAAGTTACTGTATTTGCAAGCTTTAAAAATATCCAGATTCCCAAGATCTGCTCTCTGAGATTTTGACTCAATAGTTCTGAGGGACATGTAGGCCCGTAGCAAGCTCATCGGTACAAACCAGTCCTGCAAAAGGTCTTCGCCTCCTTCTGCAGTCCCTCCCTATGCACAGGCAATACTGATTCTTGGGGAATATAATAATGTAAAAATGAACAGACTCTTAAATGTTATTATCTGGCGGGGAGGTATAGTGGAGGGGTGAGTTAGTGGTTAAGGGTGCTTGTTGCTCATGCAGATGACCGGAGTTCTGTTCCCAGCACCCATGTTGGGCAGCTCCCAACTGCCTGTAACTCCAGCTCCAAGGCATCTGTGACCCCTCTTCTTGCTTTCAATGGTGCCTGCATGCATATGTGCATGTACTTACATAGACACAGACATATAAATGAGTAATAAAATAACTCTTTAAGAAAAACAGTGGTCTGTTCTAATCTGAAAACATTAGTGCAAGGAGTAGAGTGGTTATGTCCCTTCACATCTGCATGTTAGAGTCTTAATGATAGTATGATAGTAGGAGATGGAGGTCTATAGGAGATGGATGGAGGTCTATAGGAGATGAATAGAGGTCTATAGGAGATGAATGGAGGTCTATAGGAGATGAATGGAGGTCTATAGGAGATGAATGGAGGTCTATAGGAGATGGAGGTCTATAGGAGATGAATGGAGGTCTATAGGAGATGAATGGAGGTCTATAGGAGATGGATGGAGGTCTATAGGAGATGGATGGAGGTCTATAGGAGATGAATGGAGGTCTATAGGAGATGAGTGGGAACAGTTACAAAGGAGACTCCAGGGAGGGATGCTTCATGGACCAGAAGAGGACTCCACCAGATTCCAAATCTGCTGGTGCTCTGATCTTAGACTTCCTGTAGCTTGTTGTTATTGCTCTTTTGGAGGCCTGCCACCCAGCTCCAAAATAAATCATACACGGAGGCTTATTCTTTATTATAAATGCCTTGGCTTGTTTCTTGCCAGCTTTTCCTAACTTAAATTATCCTGTCTACCTTTTGCCTCTGGGCTTTTACCTTTCTCTTACTTCTGTATGCAATCTTACTTTTACTCTTACTCTGTGGCTGGCTGGGTGGCTGGTCCCTGGCATCCTCCTCTCCTTATTTTCTTGCTCTTTTCTCCTCTTTCTCTCAGATTTCTCCTTCTATTTACTCTCTCTGCCTGCCAGCCCCAACTATCCTTTCTCCTGCCTTGCTATTGGCCATTCAGCTCTTTATTAGACCATCAGGTGTTTTAGACAGGCAAAGTAACACAGCTTCACAGAGTTAAACAAATGCAACATAAAAGAATGCAACACATCTTTGCATCATTAGTCAAATGCTCCACAGCATAAACAAATGTAACACATCTTAAAATAATTTTCTACATTTCCCAGTCTCCAGAACGGAGAAATAAGTTTCTGCTCTGTAAACCTCTTCTAGTCAAAGGTATTTTGTTATGGTAACACAATGGATTATTGAAATTATCAAAATTTGCTTTCGAGCTATTTTTTTTTCTGTTTAATAACTAATACCCTTTTACATCTTCCTCCTGGAACTCAGCCTTATGATCTCTGTCCACATGACCAGACCTCTCTTTCTGTGGCTTCCCAGCAGCAGGCTTCTAAGACACAACAGGCCACTGCATCTCTTCCCAGTCCTGAGCTAGGCACTGTCTGCCACATCGGGCCTCTTAACAGCCAAAACTTCAGCCAACCATGGTTGTGCCTGTGCTCCTGCAGCTCCGGAGCAAAGAGATACAGGAGAGGTTAATCTGAGCATTTTCCTCACCCCAAAACCCTTGGCCAAACTGTTGGTTAGGATCTCAATTCATTAAGACAAACAAGCAAACAAACAAACAAACAAACAAACAAACAATAACAACAACAACAGACAAAGAAAACAAAACTCCAATACCCACAGTCACTGCCCAGCTTCCTTGGCCTGAATCATGGATTTTCTTCCTATTTTGTTTAGTCTTCTGGCATGTCTAAAATCAGATAGGTGTATTCTTTATAATTGCAGTTTGTTTCTCTGTCTCTCTGTGTCTTAAGTGTGTGGCTTGCTGTTTTTTGTTGTTGTTTTTGTTTTTAAGTTTATCACTGCCTTTTCATCGCTATGTGAAAATAAATACCCATCTACCCATAACTCCAGTTACGGAAGAGGGGCCCTGCTAATAGGGGTCATTCCAGTGCTTTGAGAACAAAGCCACATCGTGCCATTGGTGTTTGGTTGGCACAGCTGGCCTCTGCTTCTGCTGGTCCACGCTGCTGTTCCTTTCTCTTTGACTCCCACAAGAACACTTTCCTGAAAGGCAAAGTCAGTGAAGGAATTGAAAACCATTTTCCCTCCATGTGATGATTGCTTCTCAAAGTCCCTTCAGGAACGCTGGAGCAGCAGAAGGGGAGAGGGACACACTTTCACTTTACACAGAAGTCCTGCACCTCCCACATGGCATCCACCCCCAGGGGATAAGTTTCTCCTTTCTCCATGTCACACATTGCAGGAGCCTCCAGGGGGTAGGAGCTGTGAATGTGCTGAGCACTGGCTCTGGACCAGACACCATAGAATCACCTCCCATGATTTTATTCAATTAACAGACGTCTACTTCTTTCAACTAGGTGAATAAATGCACACATGCTATTCACCACCTGTGGTTGTCTTTGGTGGTTGGTATTCTCTGGGATCTCCCCAGCCTCAGGAGGCATGTGCACCACAACCTAGGCTTGGCAAACTCTCCTGAAAACCTCCCAAAGAACACAATTCCTTGTGGCTAGCCCTGCCACTTGGCTAGGGACACCTGGAAACAGGACATAATTGGCTGATGCAATTCCGCCATTTCACCTGCTCACAGCCTTAGATTTATTTATTTAAGTGTTCTTCTCTTCCCAGATGTCCCTTGAGGTCAGGAAATAATTCAGCTCTTTCTCAGATACCCTGCTCTGTGCTGAATAGTTTTATATCAACTTGGCATAAGCTAGAGTTACCTGAAAGGAGGGAACCTCAATAGGAAAAAAAAAAAAAAACCCGAAAGATCTGACTATAGGGCATTTTCTTAATTAGTGATTGATGGCGGAGGGCCCAGCCCATTGTGGGTGGTGCCACCCTGGGCTAGTGGGCCTGGCTGAGCGAGCCATGGGGAGCAAGCCAGTAAGCAGCCCCCCTCCATGGCCTCTGCATCAGCTCCTGCCTCCAGGTTCCTGCCCTGCTTGAGTTCCTGTCCTGACTTCCTTTGAAGATAAACTGTGATGTGGAAGCTTACACCAAATAAAGCCTTTCCTGTCAAGTTCCTTTGGTCATGGTGTTTCATCCCAGCAATAGTCACCCTAACTAAGACACTCCCCCTAAAGGATGGATTGCGGGTAGCCTTTCCCTTCCCTCTCCAAGGGCATGGGGAGCAGAGGACACCTTGAGTGAGTGTGTATTGTTGACAAGGACCAAAGCCTTCCTCTGGTCCTTGTGCTGATGCTGTCAGTGCGTGCAGAAACTAGCAACTGCATCTTCTCCGTCCAGGATGACTGCAAGTTGAAGATGCTCCCCTATAGAGACCTCATAAGAAGGGCAGCTAACTCTCCCCACTGTGCTGTACACAATAAAGGTGCTGAGCTTCCAGGGGGGTTGTGCTTGCCACAACCCACCCAGTCCCAGCTTGTCCGTGTGTCTGTCCTTTCTTCATTCCCAGTCAGGTTTTCAGGACCAAGTCATGCTGGACACAGGGAACATAAGAAGCATGATATAAAATGATGTATCCACTTTATTTTCCTATAGCTGAATGACTAGATAAAGCAGCAAATTGTTCATTTCCAGGCAACATGGAGACCTTTGGCCTTCTGGGACCCCGCCCCCCCGATTCTTCCTGTGGCATAGAGGAACAGCCCCTCCCAGTCACTGTGCTGGAAACACCTGTAACTGTTAGGGAGTCTGGATACAGCCTCCACATAGACTGCCTTTCAGGAAAGATGAGGCTTCCACTCACTCCCATCACCTTAGAAAAACTTTCTATGACCTTTGTTGACTGTGGGGTGCAGAGATGCCGCGGCACATATGCGGAAGCCAGAGGACAACTTTTGGAAGTCACTTTTCTTTCCACCATGTGAGTCTCGGGGATTGAACTCAGGTTGTCAGGCTTGGGAGCAAGCACCTTCATCCCCTGCGCCGTCTCCTTGGCCCTGGAACTTCCTAACCTCCTACTAGAGTGATCAAGTAAGGAAAGAATGGGACCACACTAGACCTAGCTAGCTTCTAAGAAGGGGAGACTTGGGACCTATAGAGAGATCACTCGAGGGTGATCTAAACTTAGATCTAAATGTGTAGGTTGTGGAATCAGAGGTCGGGGCCTCTGGTCAATAAAATATTTACAACAGGCAGGTGGCTACCCAGAGGTGGGACATGTCTAGGCCATCAGGGTAAAAGTAAGACCCTCGAAGCAGCTGAGGTAAGAATGTGGTGACAAGTTCCAGCCCTTTGGGGAAAGAGAGAGCGTTCCGGCAAGGAAGAGGCAGATGGCAAGCTCTGTGCCAGGCAGCTGTGGTTTGGGGCTGGGTTCCAGGGCGAGCAGTGGAGTCCAAATGTGAGCTGAGCAGGTGCCCAGTCATATGCCAGGCTTGGCCCTAGGAGTTGGCAGGAAGTTTCTGGAGCAGGACATGTGGATGTCAAAAAGCTATCCTTAGGCCCCCAGATCCTAGCCTTGGGGCCGCAAGACTGGCTCCTCCTACCCCGTAAGAGGCAAGGGCCCCCGACTATAATAGAAGCAAACCTGGGTGGGCTCAGCTGTGTTCTCCCAGCAGGTGGGTAAATTATGTAGATGTCCTGGGGTTTGTGTATTGCCCTTTCCACCTGACCCTCACTCATCTCCACTTAAGCAGCCACTCTTACAAACTGGAACAATTGGGGCTTTACAAAAGCTGTCAGTAATTCTGCCTTAAATCTCTAACTATAAATGCAAAAAGAAACTATAGATGATAGGCAGATACGTACATACACAGAGATTTACACTCAGCTAAGTCTTAACACACACAGCAGAAGAATTTCTAAAAAGTTATCTTGACATCCTGGTTTTTTGTTGGTTTGGTTTTTTTGTTTTGTTTTTGAGACATGGTCTTAGGGTCTTACCACATAGCTCTGGCTAGCCCAGAGCTTGCTATATAGAACCAACAGGCTAGCCTTAAACTCTTGGAGATCTGCTCGCCTCTGTCTCTGGATTTGGCTAGGATTAAAGGTGTGTACCACCTCACATAGCAAAATCCTGTTTTTGTAACTAAGCCCTCCTAGGAACTGTCAAGGTGACAGCACCTGATGGGACACATGCATTCTAACGTTCTTTTTTTTCTTTCTTTCTTATTTTATTGTTCAGAGACAAAGCTCCCTTACATTGTCATCAAATACAGTCAGTTTCTTCCTTCAACTCATTTTGCTATTTGTTTTTGTTTTCAAGTCCTTGATGCAATAATTTTATGAATGTGTGTCACATGAAACTTTCAATGATCTGGGAGATATAGTGTGTTGGAGTATTGAGTTCCAGAAAAGCCGTTCTGCTGTAATAAATGTTATCCTGCCTTAAAAGCCAGCTGGGGTGTTTTGAGCCCAGGCTGCACCCTCTGTTGTGCGACAGTGTGTGTCCTACTGTGTAGGAAGGGATTTCATCCAAGTCCCTCCTGCTAGAGACTTCTGGCCTCTCACGTGGCAGCATCTCTCGCTTGGCACCTAGCCTCTCAGTCATCCTTGCAAACACACCTAGGAATGTTGGCTGCATCCTCTCCGGGTAATTCACACAATAGTTTTGCAGTCCTTTATCTGACCCACTTGGTCAACACGGCGCCTTGACTCCCAGATATCAGGGAAGAGAAAGACCTGCAGTGTCACTGGGCCATTCCTCAGGGTGGGGCAGGAGAGAGACGCAACTGGATCTGCCCTTCCATGGGGAGCCCGGGCTCCCTTTAGAACTCAGAGCACGCCAGTGTTCTGGCTGGTTGATGTGGATGAACCTCACTCTCACCTGATTCTGCACTTTGCCTATATCCATCCTCCCTACGATAGTAATTCTTTTGTTTGTTTGTTTGTTTGCTTGTTTGTTATTTTGTTTGTTTTGGTTTTTCATGACAGGGTTTCACTGTGTATCCCTGGCTATCCTGGAACTCACTCTGTAGACAAGGCTGGCCTCGAACTCGTAGAGATCGACTGCCTGTGCCTCTTGAGTGCTGGGATTAAAGGTATGCACCATCACCACCCAGCAATAGTAATTCTTTCAGTTATACTTTTTATTTGTGTGTATGGGTGGCATATGTGTGTATGCGACCTGTGTGTGTTTTTGAAAGTGTGCATGTATAGGCCAGTGGTCAACATAATCGTCAATGATACTCCACCTTATTTTTTGAGACACAGTCTCTTTGAACCTGGAACTCACTAATTCAGCTAGGCTGACTGGCCAGCAAGTGTACCGATCAATTTTCTGTTTCTATCCCCTAGTTCTGGGGTCATAGATGTGTCTTGCCACACTTTGCTTTTACATGGGTACCATGGATCCAAACTCAGCTCTCACACTTTCACAGCAAGCCCTTTCCCACCGAGCCATCGCCCAGCCCTAAGGTTTACTTTAAACACATATTTTAGGGCTGACAGAAGGCTCAGTGGGTGAAAGTGCTCTGCACCAGTGTGGTAACCTGAGTCTGACCCCCAGAAGAAGATGGAGGGAACTGACTCCACAGAGTTGTCCTCTGACCTCCACGAGTGTGCCTTGGCATGTGCATACCCACACACGTTCCAGGGCTGTGTAATGAGACTCTGTCTAACTAAAGCAAAATGTAAAACAAAAGCCCACATGCTTTGCCACACTCTAGCAGTGATGTGGGCCTTACCACATCTTTCAACTTGGCAGCGCAGTTGGCACAGCAAAGAACATCAGTCTAACTTTGCACTGACAGGTGTGTGTGTGTGTGTGTGTGTGTGTGTGTGTGTGTGTGTGTGTGTGTAACCCTGTATTTGTTTGAGCACCTAGTAGCATTTACAAAAGGAAAGGTGATTTCTCCTTGGTTTAGTTTCATGAAACTCCTCAGGGGCACATCAGAGGTAGGAGAACTTTGGCACCGCTGCCTTAACCCAGAGACTTCTCTAGAAATAACCCAAGGAATTTCTTCAGCTGTCAGCATCTCTACCAGAGGGCGCCCAGGAGGTGAGGGTGAGGGCTGAGACCAGACACCAAAGCTCTTTCCTAGCAAACACATCAGCGTTCAGATGCTGTGTGGTGTTCCCCTCTCCAAGTCACCTTGATGCACGGCTACCTGTCGCTGCTCAGGGCAGAGCTGATACACTGGAGGAATGGATTGAAACTTCCAAACCGATGCAAGAGCAGATCTACTGGGAGATGTGGAATAGCCATTCAGCCCCATCTGCAGTGTTCTGAAATGTCACACTACCAGGACACAGAAAGGGACATCTATATTTGAGTCAACATGAAGTAGCTCCGCTGTTTTCGAATTTCCACCGAGGAGCGTTTGGTAGCACCTAGCAGCGATGGAAGTCTGTAGGTGAGAGCTAACATTAGTACCCCAGCACTACAGACTTGGGTTTTGCCTGGTGCCTACCCCAAGACTCCGCTTGGCTTGCTCTCTCGCACCTGCTTCCTTCTTGCACATGGTGGTAGCCCCACGCTGAGGGGAAACGGGGTGCTTGCCACTTGTCCCGACAGGCACTTTACCCTTACATCTCACCTATCCATTGATGATCAAAGTTAAAAGATGTCCTATACCCACCAGTGACAGAAACCCAATTTGAACATGTTTAAGTAAAACTGGAAAATTATAGGCTCCTGGGAAATCTAAAAGTAAATCTAAGCGGCTGCCTCTAAGATGGGAAGTCATGCAGTTGGGCAATATGTGGCAGTCTCTGTCCTCACATTCTCTGCTCAGCAGCTGCGATGCCCACCAAGCTCTCCAGCCCTTACATAACACCACAGCAGCAGACAGAGCAGAAACAGCCTGGTGGGGAAATAGTAGATCAGTGGTTCTCAACCTGTGGGTTCAAGACCCCTTTGGGGTCTAACAACCCTCTCTCAGGGGGTCACCTAAGACCATTGGAAAACAGATATTTACATTACAATTCATAACAGTAGCAAAATTACAGTCATGAAGGAGCAGCAAAAATAATGTTGTGGTTGGGGGCCACCACAATGTGAGGGTGTAGCTTGAGTTTTTCTGCCTGGCCCATGGTCAGGATAAATCTCTTTCACCTGCCAGTCCCACAGCTGCTCAGACCCAACCAAGTAAACACAGAGGCTTATATTGCTTACAAACTGTATGGCCATGGCAGGCTTCTTGCTAACTGTCCTTGTATCTTAAATTAATCCATTTCCATAAATCTATACCTTGCCACGTGGCTCATGGCTTACTGGCATCTTCACATGCTGCTTGTCCTGGCGGTGGCTGGCAGAGACTCCCTCTGCCTTCCTGTTCTTTTAATTCTCTCTGTTAGCCCCGCCTATACTTCCTGCCTAGCCAGTGGCCAATCAGTGTTTTATTAGCAACACATTTGCCATACAGAACATCCCACAGCATGAGGGACTGTATTAAACGGTTGCAGCATTAGGAAGGTTGTGAACCCACTCACTGTATTAGGGAGTCTTGCCCATTCCTGAAACAGCAACATCAAGTTCTGGCCTAAATCATGTGCCCAGTTTTTAAGTTAAAGTATTTCTCGACCACACCCAAACCATATTGTCTAGGAAGAAGAGAAAGGAATCCAGAGCAGACAAAACCCATCTCTGGCTGGGATGGTTAGCTTTCACAGTCAATTTGATGTGACCAAGAGTCACCTGGGAATACAGTCCCATTGAGTGATTCTCTTCATTGGGTCGGCCTGTGGGCATGCCTGTGGGGGACTATCTTAATACGTTAAGGGATGTGGGAAGACTCAGTCCAGTGTGGGCCGCAGCATGTCCTAATCAGGGGGTGCTAAACTACACAGGAGTAAAGAGAGAGCGTTGAGCTGATCAAGCAAGAGAGTGTGTCTGTCTTCTTTTCCCTCCACTCCTGACTGTGAATGTGATGTGACTACCCGTTTAAAGCTCCTGCCTTGACTTCCCCACAATGATAGATCACAGCCTGGAATTATAATAGAAAATAAACTTCCCTTCTCTCTAAATTGGTTTTTTTTTTGAAGTTTTGAGGTTATAATTTAATTGCAACATTTCTCCTTCCCCTTTCCTCCCTCCAAACTCTTCCACATACCCCTCTCACTCGCCATCAAATTCATGGCCTCTTTTTTCACTAATTGTTATTGCATGCATATATGTGTTCATATATGCATATATATTCCAAAATAGAACCTGTTCAGTCTGTATACTGCTACTTATATGTATGTTTTCATGACTGGCCATTTGGCATTGGGCAACCAGTTGGTTTTTAACTCATGTTTATGTGTCTGGGAGTTTTTGCCTGCACGTATGACTGTGCACCACATGCATGCATGGTGCCTGTGGAGGCCAGAAGTCATTGGATCCTCTGGCATTGGTGCTACAAGAAGTTGTGAGACGTCACGTGGATGCTGGGAATTGAACCTGAGTCCTCTGGAAGAATAGCCAGTGCTCTTAACCACTGAGCCATATCTCTACCCCCAAACGTTGCTTTTTATCAGGGTATTTTGTCACACTAACGAAAGTGAACACTTAGCAACCAGCTGTATGTGTCCATTATTTTAATCCATGCCATACTTATGCTGTATGTAAATTAGGTTTTATACATTATCACATACTTCTTGTGGCCTGTTCTTGGTTAATATGAGAAAGGGAAAGTACTCTATGCTTGTGATCCTAAAGACAGACATATAAGGAGGGAGAGAAAGATCACACAGCAACCCTAAAATACGTTCAAATGAGTAGAGCGACCGCATTTCATTAGAGGTTAAAAGCTGGAGGTGAACTGGCGAAACAGTTTGGAAGATACTAAATTTCTTTCAAGTTATTTTTTTTTCCAACCACAAGCATTCATTGTAGGGGATCAAAATACTTCTGCATCTGGTTTCGGTGGATAAACAGGGAATGGATTTAACCTCCTGCCTTTAACAGCTCAAAGTGTCTGCATAAAATATACAAAACAACAGTTCTCAGACATTATATACAGCAGGGAGCACAGAACTGAGGTGAGGGTGAAGGAAAGGTGAACCCTGTAGTTGCCCGGCCTGTGGCCTGAAGGCAGCTTCCGGGGGGAGTCCAGGGAAGAGCAGCAAGAGCTCACAGTCAGACTGGGACGCGGGGTGGGTATAGACATCCAGCTAAAGTTAATGCTGGAGGAAGAGGGGGGAGGGAGAGAGCTGCAGAAGGATCTCTTTGAAGCTTAGCTGAATCCTGATCTATGCTCACACGGGCATCGGATAATTTATATTTCCACCAGCCAGAGGAGAAAGATCTGGCTAGATTCCCCACAAAGGAGACTCTTCTTATTTAGTTCAGTATAGTTATACAGCTAACGATTTCTGAACTAAGGACTAGTTAGTCTTCACTGACCATGATGAAACTTAATATTGAGCCTTGAAAGGATCCACTGATGTCCAGGATGTTAATTCTGTGGCAGAATGAAGCCCAACAGTATTCGAAGGAATACAACAAAACCCAGCAACTACAAAGTAGAATCATAATGTCAGGCACTTAGTCAAAAATTCCCAGTCAGGGCCAGTGAGATGGCTGGAGAGGGAAAGATGCTTGTTTCCAAGCCTGATGATCTGAGTTCTATTCTCAGAACTCACACTGTGGAGGGAAAGAAATGATTGAAAGGGTAAATTAGCAGACAATAACATTGAAGTATCTGCTTCAAACATTCTCTCGATGTGTAAGAAAGTAGAGGAAATTAGGAACACAGTGAGAAGAGGAGCCAATGGTATAAACACGAAGCAGTTGAGACAGAAGGATGGAAAGTCCAGGATACAAGATAAAAAAACGCCGAATAAGTAGCTCATCAAATCCCACAACGGAGAGGTAAGTCCGGATGAAGACAGACTAATCAAGCATCTCCCTGCAAAGAGACCGAGACAGGAGACCACAAAGAATGGGCAGTGTTGGTGCCCACACACCCACGCGAGCAGGTGGAATGGGAGTAATCAAGTAAGAAGAAAACAGTGCGGGAGGAGGAAGAGAAAAATACGTGAAGAAATAATCGATGGAAATCCTTCCACTTTCATGATGACCATCAAAGGGATGGAAAAGCCAAGCAGAGGAACTCTTAAGGAAAGTGTCCCAAGGCGCTGAAAGCCAACAGGAGAGACAATCTCAAGAGCAGCCGCAGGGGAGACTCACAGAGGAGGAACCGCATTGGAACAGAAGGTTTCTTGTCAAAAAGAGCTGGTCCTGAAGAGGACTATGGAAATCTTTGTGCGTGCGTGCGTGCGTGTGTGCGTGCGTGTCACTGTGATAAAAATCATTTCAAATTTGTATCTTTTACTCTGACTTTAAATAATGACCTTTGACATTTTTTTGTGGTTTGGCATCTGTTCTTCTTTTATTAAACAATACCAAATAAAACAGCAGGGGATATATTTTCAGCAGCATGCTGGTCTCACCCTGCTAAATTTGGTCCTGTGGAATTTGTTGGTGAGGACAAACGGTGTGAGAATTCCTATGCTTGAAGTAATGCTGGCACAGAGCCATTTCTATTTAAACGATGCATTTGGAACAAACTGTGTTTACAAATGGATTCTGTCGTCTACAAACAGCACAGCACTCTGGTAGGAAAACGGTGCAAGGTCTGTGACACGGAGGTCCCATCCACCCTCAACAGCAAAAGAGAGAACATGCGCTTCCCTGGTGCCCTTCCTGACCACTGTGGATCGAGTAGACTTGTGCAACTCACGGTGGAAAGTTTGCCACTCTTGCCAGAGGAGCAGGACTGAATACCAGCCTCTCTATTTTTCCATTAGTGCATATCCCTATTTGGAGCTCAAGTGGGGAGTGTCTCAGTCATCAGATTCAAGCAAGGTCTGCGACTAGGGGGTGGGTGATCTGATGGCAGAATGCTGGGTTGAGCTGGCATGACTTCATGGTAAATCCTGAGACAGAAGCCACGAGAATAAAAGGATGTCTCAATCTGTCATTTGCTAGACCAGACCAGGAGAGCAGTTCAGCTGCCTGGACCTTCCTCCTGCAATGGTCCGGCTTTGTACTTTCTCCTAAATGCGCCCCATAATCATCACTGATAGAACATTGCATTTTTTAACATATACTAAAGTACTTTAGAATAAATAGCTCATGATAGCTATCAATTAGGATTAGCTAAAACATTTAAGTCAAGACTCTACAACATTATTGCAACTGTTGTGCAAATAATAGTTTAAGATACTTCTTTTTTTTTTGATTTTTTGAGACAGGGTTTCTCTGTGTAGCTTTGTGCCTTTCCTGAATCTCGCTCTGTAGACCAGGCTGGCCTCGAACTCACAAAGATCCGCCTGCCTCTGCCTCCCGAGTGCTGGGATTAAAGGTGTGCGCCATCACCGCCCGGCCTTAAGATACTCCTGATTAGATAAAATATTGAAAAAAAAAAACATTCAGTTTAAAACTGGCTGGATTCAAGAAGGATTTTCTAAAGGGCATGCAGGGCGGTACGTGAGTGTCACATATGAATACACAAATGAAATGATCTGAATAGCACGGCAACAACATTTTGCAGACCAGCTGGGGGGGCTGTGGGAGGTTACCAAGCACAGTCAGGGAGGCTGGCTCGCCGGCCACAGTGGGTGAAGCTACGGAGCAACTTCCCTAGCCTCCAGAGCCGGCCTGGGAATCTGGAACACAAGTGACCTCTGGGGAGACGAGGTTGACAGCAACAGCTGGGCTTGGAGTCAGCTCACACAGGACTAAGACACCTTCTGCAGCCCCATCCCTCCAGAGAGCTGCCTCTCCTCGCCCAGTGGGGGAGAGGTTCCAGACTGTAATTCTTCCAGAAGATGAATGAAACTGTTGGGATGCCAAGGCCGTGGAGGTCGAGAGATTCATGAAGCCCTGGAGTTTGGAGATCTGTTAGTGATAAGCCCTACTACTGTTCTAACTAACTCTGCAAAGAATGTGGCACCCAAACAAGCAGCTGTCTGTCTTCACTGGGGGACTCTGTCACTGTGATAAAACACCAAGACCAAAAGCAACTTGGGGAGGGAAGGGTTTATTTCTGCTTACCAAGTCTTAGGTCGCATACTCCATCACTGAGGGAAATCTCAGCAGGAACTCAAGGCAGGAACCCCGGAGGCAGGAGCTGAAGCAGAGGTCATGGAGGAGTGCTGGTTACTAACTTGCTCTCCATGGCTTGCTCAGTTTGCTTTCTATGACACCCAGGACCACCTGCCCAGGGAGGTGGCACCACCCACAGTGAGCCAGGCTCTCTCTATCAATCATCATTCAAGAAACTGCCCCACGGGCTTGCCTGGGCCAATCTTGTCGGAGGATTTTTCTCAATTGAGGTTTCCTCTTCCCGAATGACTCTCGCCTGTGTCAAGTTGACATACACCTCACCAGGACACTGTCCAAACTCACAAAGTCATCGTAGTTTACTACACAGCTCAGCTGTCAACAGTGTGTTCACTATAATGTCAACTAAATGTTGACTTTGCTCTAATACCTGTGGGTAGGAAAATGGAGAGAGATGTATAGGGACAGGGTGAATGTTGGGCTGGGAATGGAGCAGATCTCCTGTAGTAAGAAACCAACAGAATGACAATACTAAAATTTTAAAAGCACAGAGAGGGTTGGAGAGACGCCACCGACTGCTCTTTCAGAGGACCCAGGTTCAACTCCCAGCACCCACACGGCTGCTCATAACTGTTTGTAACTCCAGTTCCAGGGGACCCAACACTCTCACAAAGACATGCAGGCAAAACATTAATGCTCATAATGTAAAAATAAGTAAATCTGAAAAAAATTTTTAAGGAAAAAAGTAGACAAAGTATGGTAACTTCCAATTAACAAAGGGCAGCTTTTTTTTTTCTTTTTGTAACAAATATTATAGAACTATCGACTCTTAACTATAGGCAATGCAGCTTTGGCATGATCTTTCAGATTCCACTGAAGAAGTTATGACGGCGTGATGAAAATAAAATACTAGCCTAGAAGCCAAAAACTGCCTCCTGAGAACTGATCTAAAGAAACAGTGAATTTTGAGTCTCTGTGACATTTGTTTGCTGGCATGACACCCCAAGAGCTTAAGTCATGCCCATTTATTACTTAAATTACACTGAATTACTTGTGGTTATAAAATAGTGACTTCTCTACAAGAACTCATGAACCAGGCTGGATGGTAAGATGTGACACTTTAAGTACTCATTTATAAAGGCATATTTATAGCCTTTCTCAGGTAAAATACCACTTCCTTTCTCGCCTTACTTAAGGAATTAATTTACTCTTTTATTTATGCAGGGTCTCATTGTGTATCCCAGGTTGGTCTCAAACTTGGATCCTCCTGCCTGATCTGGGATTATAGGTACGTGCTGCCACACCCAGCCTCCCTGCCTTAAAGTTAAAGATGATCTCTAAGGTGAAAATCTAAGCGTTAATAGTTTTATTTCATGATATTGCTTAAAATTATTGAAATTATAAGAGGAAATAAGGAACACAAGATGCCAGGCACTAAGTGAGCAATAGCTACCTGGTCTCTATGGAAAAGGAGACTTGCTGGTTATTGCTCAAAATGCGACTGACAATTTCTATATTCTTGGAACCTGGAACTTCAACAAAGCTGTCCGATGACTTAGAAGGGTCCGAAAGTCTGTCAGAAGAAAACGTTAATGGCTTAGAAGTATCTACTTTAGATGGATGGGTTTTTTTCAGTGCTCAGAGAAGTCCCTGTCTCATGTGGTCTCAGAAGTAGGGCCAGGTGACTGGACAATTTATGTCAATCCAGATGCCGAGCTCCAACACTTAGGGGAAGGCCTTCATGGTCAAGAGGCTCCAACATGCTGCAGAAACTCCAGGGAAGGCGGGAAATGTCATCCCCTCCTACTCAGCCCTGGTACTTTCCTCTTTCCCTCTCTTCCCTTGTTCTTTGTCTGAAGTGATGCTGCTGGTGATCTAGTGAAGGAACACAGAAGCCTTTTGTTTTGCTTTTTCCAGACGGGGTCTTTCTGTGTAGCCTTGGCTGTCCTGGAACTCACTATGTAGACCAGGCTGACCTCGAATTTACAGAGATCTGCCTCTGCCCCCCCCCCCCAGGGCTGGGATTAAAGGCATGTGCCACCACTGCCTGGCACACAGAAGACATTTAAAAAGGCTTCTTTAGCATTTTTTTCCATTCTGCTGGGATTATGTTCTTGGACTATTGCCCTCACAAACCAAACCAACTCACCCATAATTCACATACTTGTCACTCAACAAAAATGAACGGTGCTATCATCTTTCCAAGCTGAGAAGAACTGGGTGGATAAGAGATGGGGCTGAACAAGGAAGACTTCTTATATGCTCTGCCATACTTTGAAGTGCGATGATGTACAAGACTTTCCTACTTTTAAAGTTATTATTTACAATGTGTTTGCTCACTGACGGCTCCCAGTGTCTACCAAGCTGTAGTAGATGTGAGCCACTTAGATGCTCAAAATTTCCTTTCCTCTGAGTCACTTAACTCTTATTCTTTGCTTCTGGAGGGACTACAGATTGAACCTAGAGTCTGGTGTGTGCCAGGCGAGTGTCGCACCACTGAACTGTATCCCCAGCCCTCTTGGTTACACATTTCTTGAAGAATTTAAAGCATGATTGCCATGGGATTTGAAGGTCAAACGTCCCCAGTGGGCTTATGGGTTTGAACGCGCTGTCCCCAGCTGGTGGCGCTGTTCGGGAAAGTTGTGGCACTTTCCGGAGGCGGAACCTCGCTAGAGGAAGTAAGTCACTGGGGCTGGGCGCTGAGCTTTTACGGGGGCCTGTACTTCCTGTTTCCTGTCTCTGCTCCCTCCCACCTCACTGTCAACGCAATGTGATAGGGTAGCCTTATGCTCTCACCCCCATGCCTTCCCTGCTGTGACAGACCATATCCCTATCTGGAACTTTAGGACAAAATAAGCCCTTGTCCCTCAAGTGTCTAGTTAGGGTTCACAGTAACAGAAAACTAACTGAGACAATAGGTTCTTAATTGCGTGTGTTTCTTTTATTTCCACCTTAGGGCTTGATTTTTTTTTAAGCTTCAGCTTGAAGAGATGGTGCCCAGTAAAGCCAGGCAATGGTCCATAGTAGACTGTCTGTGTCCACAGTAGACAGTACTATGACTGTACGTAGCAGACTGTGTAATGTTATGCTCTTAGAGCATCATGGATGGCCGGGTCTTAAAGCGGTGCTGGGTGTGTAGCTGGTTGGTTCTGGGACTCGCTGATGAATTCAAGCTGGTAGGCTCTTTCCTCGGGTCTGTTCCCACTTGGTCACAGCACCGTACTTCCAAGGAGGTGGAACAGGAGCAGCAGCACTCACTGCTGCTGACGGTCACTAACGTGAGGCTAAATGGAGAATCCACTACATTCCTGGAATCGGCTCACTGCCATCTAAAGCTCTTGTGTTGGGGGCTGGAGACTGCTGGCTGCTGGGGCAGGCTCTCAGGAGGCTGCTCCTGTGATTGCCGGGCTGGGCTCCATCGTGGGAACCTGAAGCTAAAGTTTCTCCTGGAGAAAACCGGCTAAAATAACTTAGATATGCTTAGATGGGAAAGAGAATTCAGAGAGGATCTCTCTGAGTGGGTTTGAGGCCTGTCTGGTAACTTGGCTCATGGTTCCAACAGAGCGGCTTCCTCCGGTGCATCCTGGGACTGACCCAGGTACAGCAGGCAAGGGGCTGTGTTCAGAAGTAGTGACCGGGGTTGAGGATGTAGCCCAGTGGTAAGTGCTTGAGCCCACCGTGAGTCCAGTGGTTTGCTAACAAGTGCAAACCCCTGGATTTGGAGCCCCTTTACCAAAACAAAGTCAGGAAAGACCAAAACAAGCAAACAAACAAAGTGAAAGAAACTAACGACAGCAGAAACAACAAAAGGGAACCGGATACTCAAGTCTTCTGCGCAGAATCGGACGGCCTTTCCCGGATTTGGCTATGGTCTGATGCTTCTAGATTCTCTCAGGTCCTGCAGCACAAACAACAGACAGATGCCAAGATGATTTTTCTTAAAGGCATTATATATATATATTACTGAATAACCCATTATGTTCAGTGGGACTCATAGGATCGACTCCCAGGTTTCCCTTTGGTGAAAATCAGATACATGAAAAGACAAGCCACCTCTAGGCACCATAGGCACCTGGTGCATAGGCAAGGTCAACTTTATGAGCACCAAGAAGATATGCCAAGTTTCTTTTGAGCTAAAATAGCCACACATTAAGCGTTACTAACACTTAGCAGTCTCTCTGGGGTAACCGGGAATAGAGTAAGAAGGCCCAGGAGGGCCACCATTTGGAGACATTAATGATATTAGTATAACTCGTTTTTTTCATTTTTAGGATATTGGGGCATAATACAGGGTACATGTGGCAGGTCGTATGGATTGGTGGGGTTGATAATTGAAGTTTTCGTAAAATTAAATTTGACGGGAAGAACTCAATGGCAAAAATACTTCCCTAATGAGATCAGAAAATCAAGCCAACAACAGAGTACAAACCTGAGTTAACAGAACAGCAAATACCTCTATTTATCTGTCGCATGAGGTAAAAACGAGGACGATTTAGTCTGTCACATGGTCTTAACTAAAACTATTAACGAGAGCAGAGTAATGGTAACTCTGCCTTCATCTAATGCCTCTGAAATTCCTATTTTTGAAATATTTTCATTTATATACATTTATATCATGAATTTTAGTTGTTTTTACCGCTTCCCCCCCCCTCCTCCCCCTTTCTCTCCCACTGAAACCTCTACTTAACAAATCCCCGTCCTGCTTTTGTGTCTAGTTTTTGGGTGACCCATTGAGTTTAATTGGTGGGGTTTTTTTTGCCCAAGGATGGGTGGCAGGAAGAACCAATGGCTGCATCACTGAAGAAAAGGCCACCACCCCAAAGAGTCATTAACTGTCAACAGTCCCTCAGGGAGGGGTGAGGCCTCCTGGGCCCCTCCTCCCTCTGCAATAACAAGTTGACAGGCCCAGTCTTGTATGGGTCTTACGCAGATAACCACAACTGCAGCCGGGTCACGGGTCAAACAGCTGTGCCATGTCCCAAAGAGGTGTTTTTGTTGCCCATCTCCTCATCCTCAGCTCTTACATTCTTACCCCTCCTCTTCGGTGACATTCCTGGAGCCAGGGAGGGGATGATATGACTTTCCTGTCTAGAGTCAAGCACTCCATCACTTATTTGGTACTTTGGTCAATTATGGGTTTCTGCATTAACTGCTTCCTGCTGCAGTAAGAGGTCTCTCTGATGAAGGTTGGGCATAGGACTAATCTATAGTTATTAAAAAAAACTATTTAGTGGGCAGTTTGGCAACATGAGGCCTTTAGCAAATAATAGCACTAGCCTTCCCCTGTCTAGACCCCAGGAACTATGACCAGCACAGCTGTTGATCCAATCAGAAAGTGGTTGGTGACCACCAATAACAGTCATGCCACTATTGAACTCGGGAGCACATCTTGAGGCCAGCATTTCTTGAGCTAATAGGCATGGATTATTTTTTTCTTGATAGGATGTGCAATCGAAACACTTTGGAGAGAGCTTCTCAAGAAAAGCAAATTAAAAAAAAAAGATTACTCAATTATGTCTCCAAATTCACAAAGCTAATGAGTAAGAACTGGAAATAAGTTCTGGCATTAAAGAACTTACAGCTAGCCGGGCAGTGGTGGCGCATGCCTTTAATCCCAGCACTCGGGAGGCAGAGGCAGGCGGATCTTTGTGAGTTCGAGGCCAGCCTGGTCTACAGAGCGAGTTCCAGGAAAGGCGCAAAGCTACACAGAGACACCCTGTCTCAAAAAACCAAAAAAAAAAAAAAAAAAAAAAAAGAAGAAGAAGAACTTACAGCTTCTACTTCTCAGGATCTCTGTGAGCCTCTAATTGCCACCTTCTTTTTTCTTAATTTTTAAAAAGTAAAATATACTAAATAAATGACTCAGTGGTTAAGAGCATTTGTTGCTCTTGCAGAGCACCAGGGTTCCATTTCTAACACTCACATGGTGGTTCAAACTCACCTATAACTCCAGTTCCAGGGGATCAGATACACTCTTCTGACCTTCAGGGACATGAGGACTGCACCACGTGGTACACATACATACATACACACACACAAATAAATAAATAAATACCCCACTTTTTTCTAGAAGCATTTTTTTAAATATAAAAAACAGGGCTGGAGAAATGGCTCAGTGGTCAAGAATGTTTGCTGTCTTTCAGAGGTTCAATTCCCAGCACCCACATGGCAACTTACAACTGTTTTTAATTCCAGTCCTGGGAAATCTGATGCCCTCTTCTGGCCTTCTACAGGCACCAGGTATGCATGTAATATATATTTATATTTATATTTATATATACACACATATGCAGGCAAAAACAAAACAACAACAAAAACCATCAATATACATAAAAATAAAAAGAATATAGACAACACAGAACTGTCAGTCTTTAGAGACATAGAGCTTAAAACAGGGTTTGGGTCAACAATTTTGAAACTACTTTTCCTGTACACTGTGGCTGAGCAAATAGTAAGCATATTGCAGACCACGGGACCCACAAAACAGTAAAAGAAGAAGGTTAGAGTGAGCTCTTTATGCTAGGTTCATCCCGGGTACCAAAACAGACACATGCAGGTTTGTTCTAAAATACATATGCAGAGAGATGGGGACTTCTTAACGTGCCCCCGTGGGTATTTCATGCTGCATGCTTGTTGTTGAGGACTGAACTGTGCAGTGTAGCAAGTTCAGCAGCATCCTGGCCCTGTACCCACAAGATGCCAGTAGCACTCTTGTCTAAGTTGTGACAACCCAGAATGTGACCAGACATTTGTAACATGAATTCTAAAATGGCCTTTTAATAATAATAATAATAATAATAATAATAATAATAATAATAAACAAACAAACAAAACCGGAGCCAGATATTGGGGGTAAATGCTGAAAGATCAGAGAGACAAAGGAACAAGCCACTGCCACGTCTTACCTCTAGGACTCCTCAGCCTGAAAAGACTTCTAGTTCCTGTCTCCTTACACCTTATATACCTTTCTCCACCCAGCCATCACTTCCTGTCTCAACCTCTCTAGTGATGGGATTAAAGGTGTGTGACTCCCAAGTACTGGGATTAAAGGTGTGTGCCACCACTGCCTGGCTGTTTCTCCCCTAGACAGAGTCAATCTTATGTAGTCTAGTGTGGCTTTGAACTCACAGAGACCTCTGCCTCCCGAGAGCTAGGATTAAAGGTGTGTGCCACCACTGCCTGGCCTCTATGTGTAATCTAGTGCCTTGTTCTGTCCTCTGATCTTCAGGCAAATTTTATTAGGGTACACAATCTATCACCACAGACATTGGTAGATATTCTCCACTGTGTGTGTGTGTGTGTGTGTGTGTGTGTGTGATGTGGCAAAACTTTTCCTGGGGGGATACAACATGAACGTCTATTCACCCCAGGTATGCATCCATAACAGACCAAAGTACGGATACCACTGAAGTCCACTTTGGTGAAGCAGTGAGCTTTATTGGGATTACTTACAGGAACATGGGTGAGGGGTCACTTACAGGAGCAGAAATGACTCAGAGGCAGCTGCATCACCAAAGCCCACCCCAGCATGGGTGACAGCTCACAAAGCTGGGAACCCAGAGCACACTGCACAGGCTGCAGGCAGCTCAGCGGATTGGAGAATGTCCTTTCCTGGGGCCTCAGTTGGTCCAAAGCTCTTCCAGGTAGCTGGGTTGGCCTCTGCTTCTTCCAGCATTTCTTTGCAGCATTTCTCCTCAGAAAGTCTTTGCAGCTCAGCCCCTTGGTCTGGCGGCAGGAGCTGATGCAGAGGCCACAGAGGGGTGCTGCTTACCGGCTTGCTCCTCATGGCTTGCTCAGCCTGCTTTCTTATAGAACTCAGGACCACCAGCCCAGGGATGGTACCACCTGCAATAGCCTGGGCCCTCCCCCATCTATCACTAATGAAGAAAATATCCCACAGGCTTTTCTACAGTCCAATCTTATGGAGGCATTTTCTCACTTGAGGCTCCCTCCTCTCAAGTGACTTTAGTTTGTGTCAAGTTGACATAAAACTATCCAGCACAAGGACAGACCAAAGTAATAACCGCACCACACTCCAACTTGGTGGACCAATGAGTTTTTATTGAGGTTGTCAAGTATGGATAAGGGGTTGCTTAGGGGAGCAGGGATGTCTCAAGCAGCTGTGTCGCTGAAAAGCCTGTCCTGGTACAGTTGGCATCTCAGGAAGCTCTCTGCACAACTTGCAAGCAGCTTGACAAT
>CABHPQ010170572.1:0-54410 GCA_902168405.1 Peromyscus aztecus | reverse complement strand
TGATGTGTGATGAGAATGTGTAATGTGTATGTGTGATGTATGTGTGTGATGTGTGTATGATGTATGTGTGTGTGATGTGTGTGTGATGTATGTGTGATGTGTGTATAATGTATGATGTATGTATGACGTGTGTGTGGTGTGTGTGTGATGTGTGTGGGTCCTCTCATGCCATGGCACATGTATGGATGTCTATGAGTACGTTCTCTCTTCCACCTTCATGGGTGGTCCCAGTTTGTCAGGTCTTTATGGCCTGAGTCAGCTCACTGGCCCCATCCTTTCCTCTTTTAAGTCAAAAATAGAAAATTAAAATAAAAAATAAAAATTGAGACAAAGTCTCACTGTGTAGCCCTGGCTGGCCTAGAACTTGATATGTAGACCAGGCTGGCCTTGAACTCAGCGATCTGCCTGTTTCTCCTGTTTCTGCTGAGAATACCACCACACCTAAGCCAAAACTATTACAGTTCAATTCTCTTTCAAAGTCCCACCTCTTGACCAGGCCTGCCTTTCTCTCTGGCTCTGGTTTCCTGCCACTCCTCTGCCTCAGATCGTCCTTGAGGATCTGCTCTTCATCCCAGATGTAGCCTCTGGCACTCTGAAGATCCCAGCTCAACCTGGAAGGACTTGCACATTTAGGGTGGATGGATAACCCAGTAGGAGGTCCCCCGCTTTCGGGGTCCTGCCCTTGCCCCCTTCACTCTTACTTTGGGGCCCTCGGTGTCTTTCTGGAAAAGGCTTGAGGCGGACACAGAGATAGCACAATTCAACCCTGGCATTTCTGTGAGGGAGAGCTTGGCGTTAGTTAGAAACCTTCTCATTGCCAGGGGGCCTGCTCATCATCTTCTCCCTCTTGCCAATAAAATGACCCATTTAGAACAGCTTTTTCTGATTAACAAGCTCCTTACTAAATGGCTTCAGCTGTCCTTGCTGATTTAGAGGACTCGGAGTGTTGCTCAGCTGCGGTCCTCCTCATTTGTCCAAGGTTCCCAGCGATTCACTGTTGCCCTGGTGATAGGGTGGCAGGACATAGGCACCCTCCCAGGGGCATCTCTGGAGGGGTTTCTATTTTCTTTTTAAAATTCTAATTGTGGAAATGTCCCCCCCAAAAAAACCCCAAAATTCAAAAATGATATGATAAAACCCTTTATAAGCCAGCAATGGTGACCCACACCTTTAATCCCAGCACTCTGGAGGCAGAGGCAGGCAGATCTCCGAATTTAAGGCCAGCCTGGTCTACAGAATGAGTTCTGGGACAGCCAGGGCTACACAAAGAAACCCTGTCTTGAAAAAACAAAACAATAATAACAACTCTGCCAATTGTGTTTACTACACTTACCACTGTTTCCCCAACTGACATCCTACTGAGATTATGTGAAGCCTTCATTTAACCCGTGGATGTTTTACAATATGTTCTAAATAATGAAGACTGTCCGGGTTTTAACATAACCATACTACTATTATTACATCTAAACATATCAACAATAATTCCTGAATGTTATCTGATATTTCTACCCAGTGTTCAGAATTTCCTGGTTGACTAATAAGTGCCTTCTTGCATTTAATTAATTTCAGTCAAAATCCAACACTCACATGGTTCTGTAAACCTTTAATCCCCATACTAAGGAGGGGGAAAGCAGGAACATGGGTTTGAAGACCACCTGGCTACAAAGTCTTGTCTAAACAACAAAAATGAGTCCAGTCTTTTGCCAATTACATTTAATTAATATGATGACTTGTATGGTTTTCTTAAAAAAAAAAAAATACAAGTTTCTCCTTTTTCTTTCTCCCTTGCTTGCAGGGTCATCTTGATGGAGATGTTCCCAAAACATGAGTTTACTGTTTCTTCAGCAACACAGAAATCCCCAAAAGACCTTATCTGCAGAAGGCACCCCATAGGGGAGGGAGTTATTCCCATGGGCATTGCCCTAGCCCACGGGCCTGTACCTGTTGGCCCTAGAGACTCTGTAAGAAGGCCAAATCATCTTCTCCCAATACTGGTTGGAACACTGGGGTTCCAGAGCACGAAGTAGTTACCTCATGTGTTTACCATCAGGTGGTGGGATCTGCCCTCTACACTCTATTTCATAAATGAGGAAATGGGTGGATAGTTGTTACTCCTCATCGTAGTGAGTGGGATTGGGTACCAGCTGTCTGAAGGCCACACCAGTGCCTAACCTTGGCGGGCTCTTGCCTAGCCATGCAAGTTCTCACTTCCTGCCAGGGGCTTCCTGAAGCCTCCAGATTCCTCTCAAGCGACCCTTCAAGGGAAGGATCAGCAGGAGATGCCTTTAGTCCTGGGGAAAGGTTGTGACTAGGAGGAAGCTGAGGGGAGAGGCCTCCTGGGACCTGGTGATCTTCTGTGGAGTTCCTTTGTCTGTGCTGGCCTTGCTACTATCCAGAAGGCAGGCAGGGAACAGGCCTCCCCCATCTCCCTTGTTACAAGTCCACAGAAACCTTGATCACCACATGCTGTCAAGTCCACACAAATACCATGTCCACATATTCTCAGCTTCACGGCACACTAGTGAGCACTCCTACAAGCACACACTTGCACACACACACACACACACACACACACACACACACACACACCCTTCCCTGTGTTGAATGAACTCAGACTCTAGACTCTACAGCAGAGGTTCTCAACATTCCTAATGCTGCGACCCTTTAATACAGTTCCTCATGTTGTGATGACCTCGACTGGAAAATTATTTTGGTTGCCACTTCATAACTGTGATTTTGCTGCTGTTATGAATCATAATGTAAAATCTGTGTTTTATGATACTCTTAGGTGATCCCTGTGAAAGGGTTGAGTCCCCAAAGAGGTAGTGACCACAGGTTGAGAATAATTGCTGTGGACTCTAAATGTAGGGGAAGGGAGGGAAGTGGAAGGAAGGCTGGTGTTTGTCTTGGTGGCAGGCATTACAGAAGGCTACCTGACTTCAAGTAGAAAGGCTGTCCATCTGTCCATGTGACCATCCACCCATCCATCCATCCACCCAGATTTGACAGGTTTTCTTTCTTCCTTTTCATATTTTCAAGACAGGGTTTCACTGTGTAGCTCCGACTGTCCTAGAACTCACTCTGTAGACCAGGCTGGCCTCAAACTCACAGAGATCCACTTGCCTCTGCCTCCTGAGTGCTGGGATTAAAGTCATGTGCCATTATGCCCAGCTATTGGCAGATTTTCTTAAATCCTGGAAAAGAGAAAAGCTTTGGAGCGCCTGGTGAAGACCTGGGGTGTCTGGCTGGGGCTGCTGCTTTAGTGAGCAAAGCCAGCGTGGTGGGTACAGCAGGGCGAGGAACGGGCTGGTTAAGTAGCACTGAATCCAGTTCTGCCTCGGAGAGACTCATCTGTGGTCCTAAGAGACAGAAAAACACCAATGGCTAGCAAGCCAATCCAATTTCCTTCCTCCATGGCTGGAAGGGGACTGCCTTGCCCTCCTGCTCCAACTTCCTGCTGGGTCTCAGTCTGGCTAGACCTCTTTACCCTTCCAGCAGAATTCATATCAAAGCCTCTGCCCCTCCCCCCCCCCGCAGGGGTCATTAGGAGGCATTTATTTCTTTCTACATATTCTTGGAGGGCAGGAGGGAGGACAGCCTGATTCGCATTGCAAATTGCTTGGCTGTAATTTCAACTCTCCCTCCCTTCTCACGGGGAGATTTTGCAGGTCATTAAAAATATATGATTGCCTCCAAAATAGCTGCCACAGCTGCTCCGCTGTGCTGGGCCAGGTGTTGGTGTCGAAGGCCACTGAACGATGTAGGGGAAATAGTGCCAAGCCCTCTCTGCCTCATGTGGTGGCATCGGGGCTCCTCCAGATCATGAAGCTGGTGGCCTGGCTCAGGCCAGTCTGGGACTCACCCTCACCTCATCTGTCTTCTGACCATTCTGCCTTCTGTTGGTATGGGATGGAGGGTGAGTGTTTTCATCTCTGAGCCCATGGATGGGGATGTGTAGATGTAACCAACCGTCTTATTAAATAAGAAACACAGAGTCAATGCAGGGATGAAAGCCCAAGAGGTCAGAGTTAAGAGCCTTACCGTCACTGCTGCAGCTAGCCTCTTCAGCAAAGAGACCTACTTCCTGTGTTTGTCTTTATACAGACTTTCTGTTCTGCCTTCTCATTGGTTGTAAACCCAACCACATGACTGCCTCGTCACTGCCTGTCTGTACAGACCTCCAGGTCTTCTATGGTTGGTATTGAGATTAAAGGCATGTATCTTCCTAACACCTTGCTGAGGCTTGCCACTTTTTCATGCATGGGTTCCCAGATCCTGCCCACAGAGCCAGGGGCCACTCACTCGCTGGCCTGAGAGGGAAGTGGGTTTGGAGTAGGCAGAGGGGGACAGAATTGGGAAATCTACACATTCCCTTGACATCCAAGAGATGTGCATTCTGAAAAATATAATGATCACGTTCACAAAAAGTTTCAACAAGTCTCTGGCTGACAGAGGCAGTCCTCACCTTTGAGGTGGATGTCATGAGCTTGTCAACTTAAACAAATGATATCTTGTGCAACCAGAGATCAGAAGGAACGGTGAGACAGGATTCCAATCTTTAACAAATGCATTCATCACCAGCTCCAGTCTTTCACACACGCATGTGCGCGCACACAACCCTGCTTGCACTCAGTTTTGTTTGGACAGTTTCCTGAAGAGATCCAGGTGTTCTCCTCCACAGAAGGGGCGTGGAGGCTTAGGAACCTGGGAAGAGAAGTCCTGTCTCACCATGTCCTTTAGCTGCTCCTCCAGTCCCTCTTTCTACCCTATACTTCAGATCTTCAACTTTTTGTAGTTCTAGAACCTTCTATACTATTCATGGAAAGAGTTTTCCTGCTTCTCTGTCCCATGACCGCTTGTTTATCTTCCAGAAGAAACTCTCCTAGCCTCGTCTTTCCCCAGAGACGTTTGTTCTCCGTCACCTTCTCCAGGCTGAGGAATAGCATGTGACTGTCCCTTGGGGAGTGAACAAGCACAGGCCACTTGGACTTTGAGCTCCCAGTGGGGGAACCAGAGTTTCCTTACTGGGTTCATAGGAGCACTCAAGTGACCATGGGAAGGAAGGAAAGAGAAACAGAAGGAAAAGAGCTTTTAAAAAACATTTACTATTTCTCTGTGGGGTGTGTGTGTGTATGTGGTGTGTGTGATGTGTGTGTATGTGTGTCGTGTGTGTGTGTGTGTGTGTGTGTGTGTGTGGAGGGTGTGTGTGTTTGTGTGTGTGGTGTTTGTGTGTGCAGTGTTTGCTTGTGTGTTGTGTGTGAATATGAGTGTATATATATGTGTGTGGTGTGTGTGAGAGTGTGTGTGTGAATGTATATGTGTGTGTGACTGTATATGTGTGTGTGTATATGAATATATATATATGTGTGTGGTGTGTGTGAGAGTGTGTGTATGAATGTATATGTGTGTAGGGTCTGTGTGTGTGTGTGTGTGTGTGTGTGTATGTGTGTGTGTATGTGTGCGTATGTGTGAATGTGAGTCGGGGGTGCAGGGGTTGATGTTGGTTGTTTTCCTTTATTGCCCCCACATTATTTTTTTGAGGCTGGGGACTCTCTCTGAACCCGAAGGTCATTGATTCTGCTAGCCTGGCTGGACGGCGAGCTCCTGGGACTCATCTGTCATCCCCCAGCCCTGCGAGGGTCACAGTGAAGTATTGACAGCCTGGTTGTCATGTGCGTGCTCGGTAGCCAAACCCAAGTCTTCCCGCTTGTGCGGTGAGCACTTTCTCACTGAACCATCTCCCCATCCCACCTCCCCCAGCCCTGCTAGGGTCACAGTGAAGTATGGACAGACTGGTTTTCATGTGCGTGCTGGGGAGCCAACCCCAAGTCTTCCCGCTTGTGCGGTAAGCACTTTCTCACTGAACCATCTCCCCATCCCCCAGCCCCTTGGGTGCCATTTCTTACTAGTATACAATAACACTGAAAAATAAATAAGAGGGATGGGTTACATGAGGCATCATTTCTACACTTCTGTTGTTGTTAGTGTGTAGGTTCGCTTGTTACTAAGCCAGACAAGGAAAAGCTCAGGCACATTTTACATGCTAAATAAATTCAGAGAGATCAGAAGACATTGAAAAATATAGCTGTGGACTAGACATGGTGGTGCCTGCCTAAGGTCCTAGTTACTGAGTCACAACACAGCAAGATTCTGATATATTTGCTATGGTAAAATACAATAACAAATCTTTACCATTTTTACCACATTCAGGTCATTGCTTTTAAATATATTGACAATATATCTACCAATGGCTATCTTGTATAGGCAATATTCATTTCTTTCCTATAGAAAAGTCATTTTCCTCCACCTAGAATGAGTCCAGTTCTTACTGTTTCTAGAAAATGGGGTTTGATTGATCTACAGTGCAAGTCTGGATCTCTCTTTCTCTTTGCTCAGATGGAAAACACACACTCAAAGCCATTCCCTTCAGAGCAGGAAGGGCTACCACTACATTTCTCTTTGGTCCAAAACTATCCTGCTCAAGACTGACTGTACCAATGCACAAAGTCTGTGGACTTCAGAGGGTTCATCACATGGATGCTGGTGATGTGGAGATATGGCAGATGGGACTGGCCCTTTATATTAGTGAGCATTCACTAAACCTCTATAATCATTAACCAGTTACCCTGGTGGAACAAGTCGCGTAGGTGTAGATGAAAACTGTTTGAACAAGGGAGGATAGAAATTGACCTTCTGACTAGGTTACTCTACTCTTCTCAGAACCGGTCAATACGACACAGAAGCAAAACCTCTGCATGGCTTCCTGTTCCATCCGTCACGAGGCAGCTGTGTGACCTTGACTGCTAGGTCACCTGTTTCCCTGGCAGTTTTATGGCTGGTGTCAATCAGGGGCTCAAATAGGTATCACATGTGCTACCACTGCTGCTCTCCCATCATCTCAGCAGACATTGCTAATCAATCCTAGTTCTTTTCCTAAGCCTCTCTAGAGCTGTATGATTGTAAGCACCCACATCTGAGCTGATGATCTTGCGAGCCTCTACCAGTTCCCCTGCCTGGATTATAAGGCCTTTACCATTTCTTCCAGGGCTAACACAACAATTTCAAGTATTTTAGCCATTTATTTTGTTGTGGAAACCACCATCAATAGACCTCATAAAACTGTACTCTTCCATTCCAGGGATCCCAAAGAAGTCCTCTCCTTAAAACACTCCTACAAGACAGGAAAATAAGTATTATATTCCAATACTCCAGAGGGTGAGTCTGCCTGAAACAGAGGGTTTGGCCTAGCTACTCTAAGTGCCAATCAAGACTAACAGCTGTGGCCACTGCTGTGACCACTTCCTGGTTCTTTCCTCAGGAGGAAGAGGCAAGTCTTTATACGTCAAAGGGAATTAATATGGTGTGAATTTGGGATGAAAATTAATAGGATCCCTGCACACTCCCATGAGAATATAAAATGGTGCTGTGGCTTGAAAAACAAACTGGAAGCTCCTCCTCAAAATGTTAGACATAGGTGTTTTTATATGACCAGGGAGTCCATTCTTAGGTATTTTCTACCGAAGAGAAATGAAGGCATACATCCACCAAACATACTTGTACAGTGTTCCTAAGAGACTTATTCATACTAGCCCTGAAGCAGAAGGAACCTGGAAATTCAACAGTTGAGCAACAGATAAAGATTGTAGCCAGGTGTGATGCATATGCCTGTAATCTTAGCCCTGGGAGGATAAGGCAGGGGATGGTCAACTCCAGACCAGCGGGGGCTACATAGCAGGACCCTGTCTCACAAATCAAATAAAAAGAGGTGCATCCTCACGATAGAATAATATTCAGCCCCAGGAAGGGATAAAGTATTGTACCTTCTACAACATGGATCACCCTTGAAAAATGCACTAAATGGAGGAATCCAGATGCAAAAGACCACACGTTGTGATAGTTCACAACTATAAAATGTCCAGGCAAATCTGTGAAGACAAAGTAGACTAATGGTTAGACCGGACTGAAAGGGATAGAAGAGGGGTCGTTGATAGAAATATTCTGAAATATGTGAGGTAAACCAGAACTGTGTGTGTGTGTGTGTGTGTGTGTGTGTGGTGTGTGTGTGTGTGTGTGTAGTACTGGAACTGAACCTAGAGCTATGTGTATACTGGATAAGTACTCTACCACCAAGCTAACTACATCCCACTCCTCAGATGTTATTAAAAAAATATTTTCAATCTGGGATTAGTTGAATGCACTGATACTGAATCTGCAGACATGGGGACTATTTAAGTATAAATAAGAATACATAGCCTTTGCATGATTTTAGATGTATTTTAAAAGGCTTAAACTTATGAATATTGAAATAAAATCATGTAAAACAGCAACATTCAAACTCCTTTCCCCAGCAGCTTTAGAGGTCCCTTTTGTCCTTTTCTTCTTTTGAGATAGGGTCTGATATGCAGCTCAGCGCAGCTCCGGCTGCTCTGGAACTCACAGTCCTGTGGCCTCAGCCTCCTGAGTGGTAGAATCACACACTAATTCTTGTTGGGTCTTAGTCTGTGTTACTGTTCCTTTCTCACTCTAACCCCTTGTTGGAGGACCAGCCATGGAACTGAGCCCAGATCCCAGTAAGCACAGCTCAGTGTCTCTCAGGTAAGGCTGAAGATAATTAATATTCAAGGGGTTCAAGGGAGAGCCCCAAGCTGCTCGGCCAGTCAGTGCCAGACCTCCCCAGCTAGTCTCTGGATCATGTTGTCAGCAGAGGAGGTGACCAGAAGCATCTGGAGGATTGCTGTGAGAGACCAAAGGGCGGCTCCACGTTGGCCACAGCTGACTTGATGCTTATGTCTATTAGGAGCGAATAGAAAGCACCCCTCGCCCCCCTTTGAGAATATTAGAACATGCTAGAATAAGCGTTCTAGCAGAGCACCATTGCCTCCTTCTGTTCCTGGGCTTGAAACCTTGCACACAGCAGGCTGCAGGTTGCTGGCGAACCAGCCTTCTGTGTATACACAGAATAAGTGATGGCCCCATAAAACATGGATTTCTTTAATCTACTGAGGGAGTACCACCACCAAGACACCAGGAGGGCACAGCTGTGTTTACTCCAGGTCACCCAGTGTTCTTTATAATAAATGCTTTTGCTTTTGCACTTTGGATATGAAGTATGTTCCCCCAGAACCAGACGCTGTTAATGGGCCCGCACGGCTATGAACACACCACCCGGTCCCAGATTTTATAGCATCCATCACAGGACACCAGGATCCTTATTAAAGAGGAGAACTTTTACAGCATGTCCCAGAGCACCGTATTTTTTTGGAGTCAGCCCACAGGGAGAAGGCTACGGTAAAAGATATTGCACTGTAGGCAGTGAGTTGGGGTTTGAGGACGTGGCTGCAAGGGGGAAAGTCATCAAATGGTATTTATTACGTGCTGTCCCGGGTTGACACAGGGCTAGGAGCCATCCAAGGAAAGTTAGAGCACTTGACACTTTCCCCCTTAGGAGCTTCTATTTGGAAAGAGAATACTGAGGCATAAGGAAAAATTATGACTCACTTCTCCATGTGCAATATGGAGTAAAAAATGTAATTAACTTTGATTTACAGTACGCAGTGCAAGCCCTGATCGTCTCAAATACCTCCCCACCCCCACCCCCGGGCACCAGAAGTTCTCTTTCACGTCAACCCTTGTGTAACATCTTATCAATTCGTCTTGGGCCCCTTTTCCTATTTAGGAAGTTGAGTTTACCAAATATAATCTTATCTCTCTTTCAGGGCTGCAAATCTTGCCGCGTCCAACTGATGTTTGAAGCTGACCCATGTGCTCGCTCGGTGGTGAACTGCAGAGTCAACCGGCCGGCTTTGATGTTGAAACCTGCCCCTGCCTCTTCGCTAGCTGGGTGGCCCAGGACAAACTGCTCCACCAGTCGGAGCTTCGTTAGAGCCCGAGTGAACTCATCTGTGAAATGGAACTAGCAACAGTCGCTCTCCTGGGACTTAGTGTAGTGTGTGTAGTAAAGTCCTTAGCGTCGTGAGTGCTCCACAGCAGTCATGGAGCAGATGACCGCTGTTATCTTCATATCTAGACAGAAGGGGAGCACAGCATAACATGCCAGGACATATCCTAGAAATATCAATGGCTTGCAGCAAATGCTTTAGTTCCCATGCATCTCCCCTGCTCACGGCTGACCCATCCATCCCCCCTGCAGCTGGGCATACCAAATGCTGATAGCTCACAGCTGTGCTACCCCTGAGCGTTGCTCTCAGCCACCAGGACTGGCCTCATCGGAGGTTATGCCCTCCCCAAACTGGACAAGGAGGGGCAATCCTTTTTCTTGCTTTGGGGCAGCTAGGAGGAAACTACGCCAGCTCCGGAGTTGCCTGTAAGCCAGCTCCAGCCTCAGATGACAGGGCTCTTGCGGGTTGATGTCCCCCTCTGTTGGGTCCACCATGCCTTACCAGACATCTCTTTCCAGTCAGCCTGTGGCCTCAGCCTGCTGGGTCAGAGTCTAGTTTAGAATCCAGTTTAAGCTGTTACTTAAAAGTAAATTGCCGATTTAAGTTTTTCTTGACATTTGGTTATTTCTGTAACAGGTGATAGGCATAAAAACTGTCGGTGAGGGGCTGGAGAGATGGCTCAGTGGTTGAGAGCATGTACTGCTTTTCTAGAAGATCCAAGTTCAGTTCCCAGCACCCATGTCAAGCAGCTCACAACCACCTGTAACTACAACTCGAGGTGATCCAATAACCAATTTCTGACCTTTGGGCCACCTCCACACAGGTGGCTTATACTCATTCTGACTCATAAATAAAAAGAAAATACTTTAGCAGTGCTGGTGGATATCCTTTTCTGGTTGTTTAGAACCATTACTAATTACTGCTTGCTGCTGTAGCAATTTACCATAAATTTAATGGATCAAAACAATATATATTTACCATATTATCATTCTGAAGTATAATAGTAGGCCTCACTGAGCTAAAATTGGGGACTCTTCCTTGTGTTCTGAGGGTTGGAGGGAAACCTGTTTCCTTACCTGTAGCAGGAATCTTAAAGAGTCTTATTAATAAAATCAAACCTGAGGCCAGTTTTTGGGGTGAAGCTGCAAGATCAGAGAGACAGAACAAGCCACAGCTAACCTCATCTGGCTAACTTCTCGACTGATCTTGTTTCCTCAGACTGGAAGCCTCTGCGTCCTCATATCCGAATGGCTCTCAGCTGAACTGTGCTGCTCAAAACCTAAAAGCTTAACTAGCCAAATGCTTAACCAGCCAAATGCTTAACCAGCCAAATGCTTCTAGTTTCTGGTCTTCACGCCTTATATATCTTTCTGTTTTTGCCATGCTCCCTGGGATTAAAGGCTCACTTCTTGGGATTAAAGGCAAGTGTCACCATACCTGGCTGTTTCCAGTGTGGCCTTGAACTCACAGAGATCCAGATGGATTTCTGCCTCTGGAATGCTAGGATTAAAGGCGTGTGTGCCAACATTTTTCTAGCCAAAGTATCTAGTGGCTTTTCTGTTCTCTGACCCCAGATAAGTTTATTAGGGTACACAATATTTTGGGGAACACAATACCACCACACTTACCTTCTCCGGCATCTAATGTACCGCACATCCCATGACTCTTGGCCACCCTCCTCCATCCTCACAGCCGGCAACAGCAGGGCCCATTTTCCTGATGCCTGCCTATTCTGCTCCCTGTGAACACTTCGAAGTGCAGTGATAACAGGCCCACGTGGGTAGCCTGCGACTCCCCCTGCCCCTTTTCATGTCCACTGATTAGCAATCATAATTCTGTCTGTAACCTTCTTACAAATGGGTCGGTTTTTATTTTTGTGCACAGATGTTTTGCTTGCACATATGCATGTGTGAGGGTGTCAGATCCCCTGGAACTGGAGTCACAGACAGTTGTGAGCTGCCGTGTGGGTGCTGGGAAATGAACCCAGGTCCTCTGAGAGAGCAGTCAGTGCTCTCGACCACTGAGTCATCTCTCCAGCCCCCTCTGTCTGTAATCTCAACTAAATTGCTCCTGGTCAAATGATATAACCTAGCCACAGGTGTCTAGGGTGAGGGTGTGGGCATCTTTGGGGCCCATTACCTTTCACACTAAGGGGAATCTAAATATTTAATCAATAAGACACAAAACCAAGTGACAACGGCCAAGGAAACAAAAGCGACAGGAAGTGAAGTAAATGCAGAAAGCAGGAGCATGCTCTGGGTAAAAGATCAAGGAGGCCCTTATAGAGGCCTAAACCCAGTGAAAATGTCAATAGGCTAGGCCAGCCAACACTCGGCCTAACTCATTGTGTGTTAAGAGCTGAGATTTTGAAATAGTGGTTATGTGCGTCTGACATTAAACTGATGAACATGGGGCTGGAGATGTAGCTCTGTGGGTAGAATACGCACCTAGCACGCAGGAAATCCTGGGTTTGATACCTAGAACTTTATAAATCTCAATCACGTGTGGTAGCACACACTTGAAAGCCCAGCACTCAGGAGATAGAGGCAGGTGGACCAGGAGATCAAGGCCAGTGTTGGCTACAGTTCTAGGCCAGCCCGGGCTACATGAAACCATTGTCTCAAAAATAGATGGTAGATAGATGGATGTCTGGCCACATTAGAAATACATGGAAAAGTTGGCAACTTTTGTAAGAAGTTGTCCAGCATAGCCTGGGCTAGGATGTCACACCAGGTTTCTGGCAAGTGAGAGGCATTTTATCAAGCTCAGAGTGGGTGTGTGAAGGAGAGAGGGATGACTTCCTATGCAAAATGTTGCAACTAATGCTTAATACTCATCTCTCAGAGCCCCAAAGAACTTCCATTTCCGGCTTGGGTTCAGCATCGGGGAACAGAGATGGGAGGGACAGTGTGTATGCATGGAAGGCATCTCTGTTCGGGTGGACCCCTTCCCTCAGGGGAGCTTCTCGCTCGTGGTTGTTCCATTAATTGATTAATTTATTTTTGAAGTATTGGGGATTGAACCTAGAGTCTTGCTCACGGCTAGGCAAACATTCTACCACTGAGCTACATCTCTGGCCTTCTCACTCACGTTTATAGTACCGAATGAAAGTTCAAAAGTGCAGGCCAGACACACTTCCAAAGGACATGGTGACCTCATCAATCCCCTTGCCTCAGCAGAATGGAGTGTCGGAGGCACCAGGGAAGTTCCTCGGGAATCTATGAGGACCCCGAAGGTATGTTTTAAATAAACATACCAGACGGCGTGCATCCCACATGAGCCCTCCCTTCAAAGCAGTCTCCTCGGAAGACGAATCACTTAGGCCGGAGATGCTGTTAAAAAGCCCCTGGTTGCTCTCCTTCTAGACACTGCAGTGAATTCTTCGGCGTGTCTTGATGAGAGCACACATCTCCCCTTTGAAGGTGGATTTGATTTTTAACAGCAGCCAAAATTCATTCAGATCAAAGCCTGGGAGCTAAGATGTACAATCAAGTTGAGGAACACCACTTTGGAGTAAAGGATGAAGATGGAAAAATTAGACTAGTTTTTGTAGGTTTGCGTACGCTGTGGGTCTAAAGAGTGGGGACGACAGAATGCTTTGCCAGGACAACTTGGCGGGCTTCGAAGCAATTTCTTTACAAGACAATACATGCGTGGAAGTAGCAAGTTTTTAGACTCTATTTCTTTTTAGAAGCTGTTCTCTCAGAGGGGCCCTATGTCATAGCGTTTGGAAGCGTAAGCTCTGGAGTCAGTCCTGGAATCTGCATCTCCAAGCAAGTCACCCAGACAGACGGGTTGTGTGTCCCCGTCGCTGTCTGAAAAGGAGGGTTGTAGCGTCAACCACATCACAGGACAGCTGCCTGTCATACATAAAGTCATCCATGTAAAGCAGAAGGCCACGTGTGTAAAGGACGTGACATGTAGAAAGTGCTCAGTAAATAGTGGTTATTGTTGTCCCTCCTTGTCACACTGTGTACTCACAAGCACACACACACACACACACACACACACACACACACACACACACACACCGATCCAGAATATTGATTTTATTTGTGATCTGTGTCGTATTCCTAATAACGATTGTTGACTGAATCCCCTCGGTGGGTTGGCTCCTCTCAAGTCTCACGGTAAGCCTGTAGAAGGAGGTACTGTTATACAGGTGAGGAAATTTGGGACTAACCCATCCAAAGGCATCCGGCCAAGAAGCTATTGAGTCATCTGTTGGTGTCTTAGACCTTTCCACACAGTGGCTCTGGATGTCATGTTCGTACTCTTCTGCAGAGCGAAGGCTTCCAGTGTAGACAGTGGAGTCCCACGGGGCTTGATTTGTCCGTGACTCCTGCTCATGTCTAAGGTGGCCCAGGGACCCGAAGATGTTGAGCCACATGTAGCACAGAACGGATCCTCCGGCCCAGTTGAAATCAAACGAGATTGAAAGCCTTGAGTGACACACGGAGCATGCCGCATGGTTTTGGTTACCTACCACCTACTCATGAGGCACACACACCCTATGGGTGCTGGGAGATAGCGTTCCAGGCTGTTCTGAAAGCCTTTGGTGATAACCTAAGTATGAAACACAGTCTCCCTGATAGTGGAGAGTTCTCCTGAAAGCAGGCAAAGTGTTTCTATCAGATTGGGGCTGAATTCCAGCGGGAGTGGAGGAGGTGACAGATAAGACCACTTTATGTTGTTCCTCAGCCTACAAGTTGACACTATGATCATGCACTTTTCCTAACACACGTTCCCGGAGAGTGCCTTGTTATCTGAGGCTGGGGGTTGCCTGCTGACCTCCATGCTAACCTGGGACCTTCTCCACTGTAGGGCTTTCCCACATTGCCATGTGGGAAAAGGGTTTGTAGTTTGGTGTTTGGCTGGTCTGGAGTCTTCATTCACTCATTTTCTTTTCTATCTGTCCCCAGGGTGATCTAGTGTTCCCAGGGTGACCTAGTTCTGGGCTGCTCTGCAAGTAGCCTTCAGACCTCCTGGGAATGACTCAGCCCTCCAGGATCTATCTATTGAGGACATTGGTTTTTGAAGAGATTTATTTACATGGGTACATCAGCGGCATGCTTTCATTTGTCCTTTGCTAATGCTGCAATAACACCTGTTGATGGCCACCTCTCTGCCTTCCGCCTGCCTCGGGAAGGGGCAGAGCTTCAGAAATTTCAATGCATCTTAGATGCAAGGTGCATAAGGAATTACATAATCGGGAATTGATGGTATTCCCTGGTGTCTCCAGGATCTTTCCCCCTGAATTTGTCTCAGTCAACTTCCAACTTCCCATCATGTGAAAATCCAAGTGCTTCCTGGTTGTGTCACTACCCGTATATCATTCTCAGGGCCATGTTTTACAGACCCAGAGTTGTGGCTTTGTGAGTACCAGTCTAACTAAGAGATAGTAAGCTATAGCTACTATCTCTTATGCTACTATGTAGCATAAGCTACATATGCTGTTCAAGGTGAGACCTTTGCTCAAATCAATCAATCAATCAATCAATCAATCAAACAAACAAACAAACAAACAAAGCAGGGCTGGGGATGTTGCTCAATTGGTAGAATGCTTGCTTAGCTTGCACAAAGCCCTGGGTTCAATCCCCAGCATGCATCAACCGAGTAGTAAATACCAGTTCTAGTTCGAGACCAGCCGGGGATATGTGAGACATTTTCTCAAAGAACAAAATGAAAATCAAAAAAATTTTAAAATAGGGGCTGGAGAGATGGCTCAGTGGTTCAGAGCATTTGTTGCTCTTGCAGAGAACCCAGGCTCGATTCCCAGCCCCCACATGATGGTTCACAACCATTCCCTAGTCCAGTTCCAGGAGATCTGATTAACTGTTAAAAATAAGATAATCTTTCCTAGCTCACTTCCTCACCAGTATGTGAGACTCTCTAAAGAATGTCTCTAAGGCTCTACCCAACTGCCAATGGGTAGGATTCCTAAGAGTGCCAAATGCATGAGTCTTTTATTCCCCCCAAACCACTAGCCTCTATCCTAACCCAAATTTCTTTCTTTCTTTCATTAACATAATAAATGCTTGTTGAATGAGTGACTGAATTCACTAATGAATGCCTACTGTGTCCCACCAGGGAACTCCTTTGAGGAGGTGACAATCTGGAAGGGGAGAAGGACACATAAACAGAAGCGCCATTCAGTTTAACTTCCTTTTCATTCACTTTTACTTATTATTATAATTAAAATTTGATTTGCTCAGTGCTGGTCCATCTCCGGCAAGCTGCTGGTTGCTGTAGAAAGAGTCTGCCCAGTTACCTTGTAGAGCAGCTATCACTGACCCAGTAATAAAGTTTAGAAAAAGATGAGCAGAGACAGGACCTATATCAGTCACTTGTGCAGATAAGCCTCCTTAGATGGGACTTTCCCGCTCTGGGCTACCTGACTCTAACCATAACTCAAAGTTCATTTGGTTAACTAGTCAGACCTTCATGATTACTCTGCTGCAAGCCAGGCATGGTCTGGCAGACTGGATATAGCTTGGGATTACATAGTACCTTTTGTTAGGAACTTCATTCTGATGTGTTTAATCAGTAAAAGACTATAATGATGTCTTTTTAGCCACTGCAATATATTACATATAAAAAACATACTGTATATTATTTATACCGACGTGCCCCCCCCCACACCATTGACTATTGTTGAGTATACTTAGGTCAGAATGTTTAAACTGCCCCTTCCCCAGCTCTTCCATTGATCTTCACACATTGACTTTTATGTTATTTTTTAATGTAATTTTTTATTTAATCTTTGGGAATTTCACAGCACGCACTCCAATCCCACTCATTTCCCAGTCCCTCCATATCCACCCTCCACCCTTGTAGCCTCACCCCGAAAGAAAATAGAAAAAAATAAAAATAAAAATTAGAAAAGGAAAGGAAAGAAAGAAACCAACCAACCAACCAACCAACCACCAACCACCACCACCAAAAACGAAAGAACATCTGGTCAACAACCTGCTCCTCTATTGGCCATAGCCTTCTACGCATGAACCATTCCACTGCCGTGTCTTTCTGGTCTCTCCACCACATATTTGTTAGTGTTGTGTCCGTATACAGCATGTATACGTATATATTGTCTTAGTCAGGGTTTCTATTGCTGTGAAGAGACACCACGACCACAGCAACTCTTATAAGGAAAACATTTAATTGGGGTGGCTCGATTATAGTTTAGAGGTTCAGTCCATTATCATCATGGTGGGACATGATTGTGTGCAGGTAGACATGGTGCTGGAGAACAGGAAGTGGCCTCAGTCACTGGGCGGTATCTTGAGCACGTATGAGTCCTCAAAGCCCACCTCCACCATGACACACATCCTCCAAGAAGAGCACACCTACTCCAACAAGGCCACACCTCTTAATAGTATCACTCCCTGAGATTATGGGGGCCAATTACATCCAAACTACCACAGCGGTATACCCTTTTGCCCAAACAGCTTTACTTTCCAATGTTCAATGCAATGAGTCATTAGTCTAGTTCAAGGTCTCTGACTTCAGCTACACCATCAATACTAGACCTTCATAGAGACATTTGGATATCCTGCTGTAGCTCTGAGTCATGGAGATCCTGCAGCTGTGGTTCCTTGGAACCAGGCCCTTCACACACTCCAGCAGCTCATAGATGGGGAAGATGTTGGGGTAGGCCAACTCAGAGCCCACGATCTGGGCCTGGATGGTAGCTGAGCTGGTCAACCTGCCAGCTCTCCCATGCCCCATGCCACCAGCCAGCTTTTCTACTGGCCAGGCGAGGGACAGGACCAGCTTTCCCGCTTCCCTCTGCCCATGTCTCTGGTGCCAGCCCTTCTGCATCCACACCACCAGGGCCAGCTCTCTCGGTGCCCAGGCAAGGGGTGGGGCCAGCTTTCCCAAGTGCAGCAGCTGGCTTCAGGGTGCAGTACAAACCATGGACATCTGCATAGCCTTTGGTGATAACACGGGCCATGGTTATCAACGCGAACCCCGGCTGCGGTAGGACCACAGGCCCACACATTACCATGGCCTCAGGTGGCAGAGCAGGCCTCTCACATCAGGCTGCTCCATGCATGATTTTTAAAAGAAAACGAATTTGTTTCTCTGTTGTATCAACCACTATGTTTTCCTCTTATTGGTGAGAAGAGCTGAAGGCCTGTGCCCAAGCCTCGGTTTCCCCAAGGTAAAGCAGGCCATTGAGTGATGGTCAAGGACCCTCTCATAGCTGCATGCTGAGTGTTTACCCTGATTCTATGCCAGTTTTACCATAAGAGTGCCAGAAGTTGGTAATGCTGGGAAAGTTTTTTTTTTTTTTTTTTGATGGGTTTAATTTAACTTTTTCAGAGTACATTTCTATCAGAAAGTAGTCAGGCCCTATTGTCGGAGATGTCTTAAAGGTATTTCCAAACTTGTTTCTTATTCTTCGCTTGACAAGGGCTGTCACCAGGCCCCATCACTCCTCGGCTAACAGCTACCAATAAACAGAGAATTATTTCCCACCAGCCAGCACACTGTTTACTTTCCAGAAAAATTGCACTTTCCAATCTGACAGCTGATCAAGGGCATCCCGCCGCTGTCAGCAGGGGAAAATGTTTAAACACAGAGATGGGAGTTTAAACATTTTCTCATTATCACAGAATAAGAAGAAAAAACACAAATAAATAAATAAGTAAAAAAAATGGCATCCAGCCTCTCTGGCCCCCTGCCGGGAGCGTAATGAAGCTGTGTCATGTGACCAGAAGGAGTGGGCTTTTATCTCTGGCCTCAGTATCTCACTCAAGTGACACCTGTCACATGACCCAACTTGGGTCTTTTATCTGCCTTCCCCAGGCACCCTTTTGGGGAATTGTCTTCTCCAGAGCCTTGTGGCCCTTAACAGCCATTGTCGTGGGCACAGCTAGACTCTCCCAGATTCCCCAAATGTGTTTAAACACACTAAATGGTAAAACTAAAAGAAAACCCCAAAGAGGTCGGCTGGAGGGAGGGGGAAACCATGGTCGTTCTCGTATTTCGTGGGAGTCCGCACGGATTGGAGCCTGTCTGTCGAAAGTAATAGATCTCTGTATTTTCAAACTCAGGTCATCAGTTTTGAATCTGTTTCTTAGAGCAGGAGTTCAGGCAGTGAAAGTCCAGGGTCTGCATCATGACCACGTGTAGCCAGGCTGCTAGAGTGAGGCCGAAGCAGGCGAGGGTGCTCGCCGCCCTCCCCCCCCCCACCTCCCCCACTCCTACCCCGCACCAGCCTGACTCTGGAGCCTGGGTTTCTTAGCGTCTTCCTGCCTTCCTTCCACGGTCTTTGGCACATGTCACTCCTCTGTGTTCCTTCTCTTTCTCTTCCCTGGGTCCCCAGAACCACCTGCACCACTATTAGGGCAAGCGGTTTTTAAAGCGCCTACTATGCACCAGGCACTGTTTACAATAACTCCAGGGTGGTAGCTCGTTCACTCATAGGCAGCTCTCTGAGAGATGCTGTCATTATTTGCGCTTTAAGGAAGAGGAAATGAGCGGACATGGTGGCTCACGCCTGAAAGCCCAGGGAAGGTTTAGGCAGGAGTGTGACCGAAAGCATGAGGCTAACCTGTGCTACGCAGTGAGGGCTGTCTCAGAAAATGAACAAACACAACAAACAAGAGAAAGTGGAAGCAAGAGAGCAAAAAGCCCATTGCCCAAGCAGTAAGTGACAGAGACAGATCTGAACAAGAGGAACTGGATTCGGATTCTGCATCCAGCTTAGCCTACTGATGTCTTCTTACATTTTATTTTATTATATGCATTGGTATTCTGCCTGCAAGTGTGTCTGTGCACCACGTGCATGCCTGGTGCCTTCAGAGGCCAGAAGGGGGTGTCAGATTTCCCTGGGTCTAGAGTTATAGATAGTGGTGAGTTGCCATGTGGGTGCTGGGAATCGAACTTGGGTCCTCTGGAAGAGCAGCCAGTGCTCTTAACTGCTGAGTCATCTCTCTGGTTCCCATATTAGTCTTTGTGTTTGTGTACTTTTTCCTTCGCTCACCTCATAAGTCACATTTCTTAAGCGTTTCTTGTTTCCTTTATCTTTTTGTTTGAAAGAGGAAAACAAACAAACAAACAAACAAACAAACAAACAAACCTCACCACGTAGCCCTGGCTGGCTATGTAGACCAGGCTCCTTCAGACTCGCAGAGATATGATTGCGTCTGCCTCCTGAGTGCTGGGATTAAAGGTGTACACCACCACTCCCGGCTCTCTCCAACGCTTCAAACTCTGAATCCTATTTATTTCTTGTACAATCATCTTATGAGCCTGACCATGTACCAGGGACAGTTCTGGGTATTTGATTAGGGGTGAAGTTGAAAACTTAGTAGAAGCCTGGAGCGGTGGCATGGCACCTATAATCCTAGCGCCTGGTCTCAGCTGAGGCAGGAGGATCATGAGTTTGAGGCCAGTCTGGGCTACAGAGTGAGACCATGTCAAAACAGACAAACAACAACAACAACAACAAAACCAGAAAACAGAACAAGACGTGGGAGCAGAGTGCATTCATTGAAGATATTAAGTAGCTGCCAGGAGAAATATTCTTTGAAGGTGTGGCCACTCGTAGGTTGTCTGGCTGCCGGTGGATGGCCTCACACCCATGCACTTGAGGAGAGCACTGATTGGACTTTGTGGGTAAAAAGAGGAAGACACGAAGTTGTGAGGGGGATGTGTTGGGAAGGACCTGGGAGGAACTGGAAGGGAGACATAGGGAGTATGTAATTCATAACACACACATAAGAAATTCTGAAAGAATACCTTTGTTTAAGGGCAAAAATATTTTTTAAAAAATCAAGATAAAAAACCAAGGCACTCTTCAAGGTATATTGTCAGTGAATGCCATAAAGGTTCGTGTGGAGTTTGCCTTCTAGAAGGGGAGAGAGAAACAGGAGCTGTCACACAAAGCAAATCGTAAATTACTGAGCATGAAGTCAAGTGATGACCTGGGCTAGGAAAATGGAGCAGGTTTGGGGGGATTAGTGTGCAGGAGGTTTGCCTGTCACAGAGGTGGCTGCGGGAAGCTGCCCACAGAAGTGACATCTGCCCAAAGGCTCGACACAGGCCAGGGAGTTGTCTGAGAGGGTTATTGGGGTAAGGAGCCAGACAAAGCTGGCTCGGGAGAAGCCAGGTTGGTATACGTTAGCCCCAGATGCTGCCAGCTTCCTTCGGCCTATAAAAGTGCATCATCTCTCATGTGCTAAACAAAACAGGGAAACTCACGGCCCTTGCTCTCTCTCTGATGCTATTCCATCTGCTCTGTCCCTTTGGGAGAGCATTTCCAAAAGGGTGTACTTCCGTTTTCTGGCCAACTCTCTTTAACCTGTCATGTTTTTCTATAAATGGAGGCAACTCCCCTATAAGTTACCAGGGATCAGTAGCCAACATATCATGGCCTTTCCTACTTCACTCTGGCTTTTCTCTTTCTTTTTTTAAAAATGCACAATTGGGGCTGGAGAGATGGCTCAGAGGTTAAGAGCACTGGCTGCTCTTCTAGGGGTCCTGAGTTCAATTCCCAGCCACCACATGGAGGCTCACAACCATCTATAATGAGATCTGGTGCCCTCTTCTGGCCTGCAGGCAGAACACTGTATACATAATAAATAAATAAATAAACCTTTTTAAAAAATACACAATTGGGGAATACATATAAGCATGCTCTTTTGTAGTTTTTACATTTTTAACCTTTATTTTATTCCATGTACGTGGGTGTTTGGCCTGTGTGTATGGCTGTGCACCACGTGTGTACAGTGGCTACAGAGATCAGAGGAGAGTGTCGGATCCCTTGGGACTGAAGCTTCAGACAGTTGCGAGCCAACATGTGGGTTCTGGGAATCGAATCTGTGTCCTCTGAAAGGGCAGCCAGCGCTCTTAGCACACACACAGCCATCCCCCAGTCCCGTTCACTCTGGCTTAACATCTTGCTCTCTGGACCACACGGTCGCCGCATGCTTTTCCTGACTTCCATTGCACAGAAGGACTCTAGTTTTTGCCTTTCTTCCCACAATACCTCCTCTCGCTACCGATTTCTATCAGCTCATGTTTTGACTGTGTTAGTCTATTTTATGTTGCCATAATAAAACGCCTGGGACTGAGTATGTTATAAAAGTAAGAGATGTATTTGCCTCACAGTTATGAAGGCTACAGGACTCAAACAACATGGAGCCAGTGTCAGGGGACATTACCCTAGCTGTATTTGTGACAATACATACAGCAGAAAAATGAGAAGGGAACTAAGTGGCAGTGAGCATGGGTGGTGGCCTGCATGGGTGGTGGCCGACTTTGTAACAACTCCTTCCTGAGATAATTAATTTGCTCTGTGAGATCAGTTTAATCCCTTCTGTGAGGAAACAGTGATCCCATACTGAAAGACCATGTGCTAGACCCCACTTTTATTTATTTATTTTTTTAAGATGTATTTCATTTATTTGGGGTTGGGAGCGTGAGCCACATGAGTGCAGGTGCCATCAGAGGCCAGAAGAGGGAGCTGCATTCTCCCGGAGCTGGTGTTCCAGGCCGTTGTGAGCCACCCACAGCGGCTGCTGGGAACTGAACTTGAGTCCCCTGGAAGGGCGGCAAGCACCTCTCTTAACCATTGAGCCCTAGGTCCAGCCAGTTTGATCTGACAGACACGGTACTTCAAACTCAAGACTGGGAGGGAGCTTCTAACTTTCTCTTCCAAACTCACTTGACTCTAGACCCCCTAGACCCACCTAGACCCCCAGACTGGAAGCCTTCTAGCTATTCGGCCCTCCCCCACGCACCAACTGGACCCCACAGGCAATTGCTACAGGGGATCTATGCCTTGTCTACCCACAGTAATCCCCTCTTTTCAGTTACGAGTCACATGTGATGGAGTTTCAACAACCTTTGTCATGATTCTTCAGAATTTTGCCCCTCAGGAAAGGCAGACCCACCTCTGGTCAGAAGGAAACTCTGAACGGTCTGAAACTTCCAACACCCCCTGCGTTTCAGGAGAGGAGAGGCGGCAGTCTGGCCCGTGAGAGGTAAAGAGCAGTATGCGTGAAGCCCGGCATGGTAGCTAATATTTGCAGTCCCAGCATTCAGGAGGCTGAGGCAGGAGGATTGTCATGAATTCCAGGCCAGCCCAGGCTACAGAGTGAGACCCCTTCCCCCATTTAAAATTTTTAAATTTTTAAATGGAATGATATATTTAATTCCACTGGGATCTCTTCCGGTGGAAGAAATACCTTCTTGTCCCACTGGGCACAGAGGCTCCTGACGTAGCTTGGAAATGCAGTGGAATCTTAGGACAGTGATGGGAACCAGTCTGAGGTCCAAGGGACTAAGGATACAGAGGAGAAGGAAGTGGGTTCCTGTGCTATTGGCCCACTAATTAAATGCCACTTATTGACTTAAAAGTGTTGATTTATTTTATATGTGGGTGGGTAGCGCACGCATGCTGTGCATGGCATGTGTGTGGAGGTCAGAGGGCAAGCCCCAGGAGTTGGTTCTCATAGGAATCTTAGGGGTTGAACTCTGGCTTTCCAGCAAAGGCGTTCAGTCAATGAGTTCCCTTCCCGGCCCCATTCTGGACTTCTGTGAGAAATGATACGCTGGTGGGCTAGACCGCTGAATTCCGGGTTTCACTTCCTCAGGCAGAAACAGCCTCTTCTGTGTGTCTCTTGTGCAGAGTTCTCTCCTCCTCCAACTGCCCGCCTTGCAGGTTCTCTCAGGATGAAGTTTATCATCATCTCCTCTGAGCTCTGCTCTCACTGAACCTGACGTGTACTCCATTAACTGTCTATCAGACTATAGGATGCTCCGGGGAAACATGTATTTTGGAGAGAGAGACAGAGAGAGAGACACAGAAAGAGAGAGAGAGAGACAGAGAGAGAGAGAGAGAGAGAGAGAGAGACAGAGACAGAGAGAGACAGAGAGACAGAGACAGACAGAGACAGAGAGACAGAGAGAGACAGAGATACAGAGAGAGAGAGACAGACAGACAGAGAGAGATTATTGTACAGGGTCCTTCTTTCATAATCTTCTCTGTATTATTCCAATATTAACATACGTGCTGCCAAAGCAAGTTCCCTTGAGGGGAATGTTAACTACTCTGTGTTTCTAGATCTCAGATGATTGTTGAATGAGTCAATAAGTAGATTTGGATGAATATTTTTACATCTGGTTCGTTTTGGACTCCCACAATACCTTCATGTAATAGCCACTGAAAATACTCACAATATTGATAATAAACCATTTATTCAATGATGCACACACACCAGGTCTTCTCAGGACACACTGTTTCTCCTAGAGACAGAGAAGAGTTAGAAGTACAAAAAATATGAGGCTCACAGGCTCTGAGGAGATGGACGGCAATAACAATAGCTTGGGGGTTCGTTTACGAAAGGTGTCAAGAAGAACGAAAAGATGTCAACGTCACCTTCGGGAAACAGCTTCTTGAGCTGTTCGGTTCTAGGGAACCTTTGCTCGGGAGGATAGGTTTGCTTCTAGAAGGTAAGCGCCATTGCTCTCTCCCAGAGAGCTCACTTTTAAAACGGTGAAAGTTTAAAGACTAACTCTAAGGTGTTGTTAGATGTGCGTACCCAAAACATGCAGATATGTTAGCAGGTGTCATTATCAACTTTCATAAAAGCCCTAACACGCCAGCACTGTCCAACAGAACCTCCGACGTGAACAGGACTGCACTTTAACCTGAACGGGAGGCATTAGCCACACTTGGCTACGTTCTGGGAACTGTTGTGAGAGCCAAGGGCTGGTGGTGTAGACTTAATCACTTAAATTGAAGCATAAGGGCTAGGGATACAGCCTTGCAGTGGTAGGCCACTTGCCTAGCATGCACAAGGCCCTGGGTTCAATCCCCAGAACCAACAACAATGACAAAAAGAAACAAAGTGATAGATGGAAGTCTACAGCACTTTCATCACCAAAGTTGGACAGCGCAGGTCTGTGTTTCATGGGCCCAGTCCTGCTCAGGAAAGTTTCAGTTATACTTATTAACAACTCCAAGATATTAGTGGCTTAAACAGCATGAAGGTTTGTTTGTTTTATATATGTGGGGGGGGGGTATGTGCATGTGGGAGTGTCCTCAGAGGTCAAAGGGGAATCGGATCCCCTGGAGCTGGGTTTACAAGTGGTTCAAGATGCCTGATGTGGGTGCTGGAAACTACTAGAAACTGAACGTGGGTCCTCTGCAAGAGCAGTGTGGGCTTCTACCCTCTGACCCATCTCTCCAGTCCAAGTAGAAATTTTTCCGCCTCTCTCCCACTGTGTGCGTCATTTGGGAACTCTGTCCTATATCTCCTCATCCTTGGCTCATCTTGAGTGCTTCTGGCCCCTGTAACCCCAAACAACAAAACAAAGCAAATCTGGAGAGCCCTGCAGTGGTAACCCAGGGAATGCTTGGCCCAGAGATGACACTGACCACTCCCCCTCACAAACCATTGGAGGAACAAATCATGTTGTCCTCCTCACCCACTAAGGAGGCAGGAAGTACTGTATGATTACAGATGATCCAGAGACAGAACTCCCAAAGGAACAACAGTAATGGCTAAGTGTTGCTAATCGAATGGAGTACAAATAATTATGGGCTTTTGTTCGTTTGTTTGTTTTCCAAGACATTGTTTCTCTGTGTAAAAACCCTGGCTGTCCTGGAACTCACTCTGTAGACTAGGCTGGCCTACAAATAATTATGCTTTTAAAAGTCAAGTGCGTCTCTAGCAAAGGAATCGACAAAATTTGGGAGGAAAAATGCACCCACAGCAGGAATGCTCATTTTACAAAATCAAGGAATGATGGAAATTTGAATGTTTTAGAGCTGTATACATAATTTTTATTAATCTCATTAAAGGAGAGAAAAAGCACAAACATAATTAATTTATCTTCCACTTAGAATTAAAGAGGATAATTTTTGTTTTTGTTTTTCAAAACAAGGTTTCTCTGTACAGCCTTGGCTGTCCTGGAATTCTCTCTGTAGACCAGGATGGCCTTGAACTCAGATGAGCCTGCCTGCCTCTTGCCTCCTGAGTGCCAGGATTAAAGGCGTGCGCCACCGCCACCAAAGAGAATTATTTTGTTAATTTAATAAAAAAAAAAGTGCTTTCACAGAAAATAAAACAAATTTACCTACTCTTGCAGCAGCAGGGTCTTGGAGAAACCCCAGTGTGGTCTGTCCCAGATGCTCAAAGGTCATGCTCAAGAATCCGAAGGACCAGCTGTTCTCACTTCCAACTAGGAATCTCTGTGTCATCCAGAGGAAGCCACCACTGTGGTGGGGACTCAGTCAGTGTTCATGGGCAGATGAGCCAGTTCAGGGGACTCAGTCCCTGCTCGTGGGCAGGTGAGTCTTCCTGACTCTCCCAAAGCAACAGCAGCCTGTACTGACCTGCAGTGGCCCAGCAGCTGGCAGCGCCTTTGCTCCGTGACAGCCATCTGCCACTGGAAGGAGTGTCTCTGGCTCCTGGGTTTTCTCTCACAGCAGCTGTCCCTCCATGTGGCCTGTCCCAGTAGTCCACCTTGGAGCACGCAGCAGAGTTGGGGTGTGCTGGGGGAAGCAGAGGCTTTGGGGACAGTTTGTGCAGCAAACCCTAGCTACTTCTATCCGCTTCTGAGTACTCTCTGGAAACTCTACTATGTCTTAGCACTGCTAAGATTATACAAGATTAGATGGGCAGACTAATAGGTGCACAATACACATCTATTTCATATGATGCTTTTTTTAGAGTGTGGTATGTGATACGCGGAGCTGAGCTTCATGATTCAAATGTGCCCAGATCAGAGACCAAGCTGCTTTTCTTCTTGTCGTGGAATCGTCTTGTCTTAGTCTTTCATTTCTGTAGCCTGAAGGGATTAGCATTATCTGTTGGGGGCTGACAGATTATATAATTAATTCACCTTGTACTTAAAAGGGCCACTTTCCACTAAGTCACGGCCTTACTTAAGTTGTAGGCATTTTAAGGTCAACGTGTAAGAATTTAAATCAGATAAAAACTGACGGGAATAAGTATTGTTTTGACTCGCTGTGATTAGCCAGGTCTGAGTCCTCTGAATCATGATCCAACATGAAACATCAGCTGCCTCTTCAACAGTAGAACAGTCTACAGTTCCAGTTGAGATGTGGTTATCGGGAAGATCTCAGACACTGGACACACTTAGACGTGAGGTTTGCACTTGAACTCTGGCATACTGCCTTAGAGAAATCGCTTAACTTTGCTGAGCCTCAGTTTCCATTTATAGGGTGGGTTAATAATAGCAGTAGTACTTATTTCAATGAGTTGTATGAGTAAGTTATGTATTTTCTCTGCTTTATTCAAGTCATCAATAGAAATCCTTGATTAGAACAGGGCATGTTGCTAGGTTAAATAAGACCTGCCATTTGTGCGTACACCCTGCTCGCCCCGTCCAGCCCACACTGTTTCATCCGGCAGGTGCAGCGGGCAGACTTTGTCCAATAGCTTGCTAATATACACAAAGGCAGCTTTTCGGGGAGACCATCTGCATTCCTTTTCATCCAAGACACTGGGTGGACAGTTACCATTTCAAAATTCTCTCTTAATTGGTTCCTTCTTCTAGTGGTCTCTGGTTTCCAGGCTACTAGATTTCATGAGATGACTCCTTGATGAAGTAATTTGAGTTTCCCAGGCTTCCTTTAGGAGGCACAAGTGTCAGCCAGGGTGGATCTCCTGCCGAGGGTGCTGTGTGTGCATGTGTGTCTGATGGTGCCACAGAGCTTGAGTTACGTCTCTGGAACTCTAGTATCTCCACCATCAGTGGAGGCTTCGGTTCCTCATAGCTCCCGCCATCCCCCGCAGACAATTAGGCTTCAGTAGCAGGTGATAGACTGAAACTCAGCTCTAGCCAGGAGCTCAACGTAAGCTCCTAAAATCTGGGTAATAATAAGTAGTAATGCATCCTGATAGCCAGTGAAGGAAGAACACATCCCTGGGGTCATCACCAATAGCCTCCAGCAAGTCCATTCGTTGACAACGTTATCCAAGAGACCACCTTCTCTCTAAGCCAGACTAAGCCCCTCCTGTCACAGGAGTCTCTCACTTGGGAAGAATTGTAAGGACACACGCAGGGCAGGCCTCAGCAAGTACCTGCTCTGGCTCCAGAACGTTCCAGTTGTCTGTCTCTCAATCTGTCCTATAAAGAAACGGAGCTTTTGGCCCAGGGGACTGTCCAAACGCTGGACACTGTTCTGAAGCCCTCTTCTCCCGACACCTCTGTTTACGTCTGTTTGTTTAGGCAACAACAATAGCAGTAACCTTCCACGGCATCCTCTTCATGTATTATATCGTTGCCTTGAACATCACATTTTAAGTATTCCAGGTGATAGGAGAGAGAACAATGATCTCTGGTCCAGAAGAGAACAGGGCACGAAACTTCATAGTCAGCGGACACAATGAAACAGCATGGCTGTAGCCCTGAAAGGGAATGAAAAATAAACGAAATGAAAACGAGTAACAGTACAAATCGAGTAAAGGAAACTCGCTAAACACTACTGCAGTTACTGGTGGAACTCCATATTTTGGTTTTTAAGAAGGTGATGATAAAGGACTACGCCATCCTAAAATATTCATTAAGAATGTATCTATTGTCATGTGTGTGGGTTGCTATGTAAGTTTTGCCTGCAGGTATGGTACGTCTGTGCACCACGTCCATGCAGTGCCCAGGGAGGTCAGAAGAGGGCGCTGCATTCTTTGGGACCGGAGTGATAGGTGGTTGTGGCCACCATCTGGGTGCTGGGTATCTCACCCTGTGAGAGAGCAGCCAGTGCTCTTAAGCTCCGACCATCTCTCTGGCCACCAAAGGCATCACCGCAGTGTGGTGGCACAAACCTTTCATCCCAGCCATCGAGAGGCAGAGGCAGGTGGATCTCCGTGTGTTCCGGGCCAGACAAGGCTACAAAGTGAGACCTATCAAAAAAAATCTTAAATCTACCTCTGACTTCACAAACCTGAGTTGAAACTCACCGCATCCGTGGGTGGAACCACACCAAGTTTGAAAGTGACACACGAGACGCACCTGTGACGGGGGATGGTTGGCGTGCAGAACACTTCTTTGTTGTGGACGTCAGTATCTATTTAAAAGTCCCAAACTGATATGTTTTGTGGCTCTACCAAGAGTCTTAATTTTGAGGAGCTGGTGCCGGTGGCCAAGCCCTAAGACCCCAATTTACATTTCGACTCCCCTGAAAAGTGAATATTTTAGCATAAACTCAATTCAGAGGAGAAGATTTGAGGGCCCCCAGTGTCTGGGTGATCACGGCCCTTATTCTCTTTAACTCTGGTACTCGCCAGTGTTCCAGATGCCATGTATGAGACAGTTTAATTGCTCTAGCTTTGCTCAGCTGTGGTTCATCTTCAACAGGTTTCATCTCCACGTTAGGACAGAGGCCTAGGGATATCCAGAGATTACTCCAGTGGAGGCTAAGTCGGCCTCTTCCCTCCCACTACTGCTGGAATGGAGCGTCACATACCGTATCCAGTTGGTTTTCCATTGTGACCAGTTTTATGTCTAGAGGTAGCAGCTCTTTTGCTGGAGTCCTCTGGAGATCAGAAAGGCACAGGAAGGCAGGGTTCTCTCCCTCCCTTCTGGCTTCTGAAGTAGGACAAAATTGGCGGTAGAGAGACAGCTCAGTGGTAAAGAGCACTGGCTGCTCTTGCAGGGGACCCAGGTTCTGTTCCCAGCACCCACATGCTGGCTCACAACTGTCTGTCACTCCAGTTCCGGGGATCGGATGCCTTTTTCTGCTTTCCTCATGTACCAGGCTTTGCACGTGGTATGCACACTTACACGAGACAGAGCACTCATAACAAATAAAATTTAAACCTGTCTGTCTGTCTGTCTATTTATTTATCTATCTATCTATCTACCTACCTACCTACCTACCTACCTACCTATTTATTGATTTTCTGAGACAGGGTTTCTCTGTGTAGCCCTGGCTGTCCTGGAACTCACTCTGTAGACCAAGCTGGCCTGGAACTCACAGAGATCCTCCTGCCTCTGCATACTGAGTGCTGGGATTAAAGGTGTGCGCCACCACCACCTGGCTTTTTGTTGTCGTTTAAAATTTAAATAATTTTTTAAAAGTAGGATGAGCCTGTAACCATAATAGAAATAACAGTAACACTAAGGTAGACAAGCATTTGAGACCATTCTCATTGGTCTTATCTTTGATGGGGGTGGGGATGGGGATGAAGTGTTTGCGTAGCACACACCAGGCCCTGGGTTCAATCTTCAGTTCAAGAAGGAATGGCATCTTGATAATGGTGCGAGGGCCCAACCCTTCACTTCAGGAATTGTAGTTTAAGTTCATCCTGCTCTCAACTAGGTAGTTTGAAATGGTACAAGCAACAAAACCTCTGCCCTGGAAACTGTTTTGCATGGGGAATACCAATGATTATATTGCTAGTTGTAATTCCAATTGTGCATTGTCAAGACACAAACTTAGGTGTTTCTTCTGGGGAACAGCTATGATTCTAAACTTCCCTGTTCTCTGAAGACAGATGATTGCGGAAGAGGCCAGAAAGCAGGCATCCTTGATGCACAGACACCCTTCAGTCATCACAGTCAGAAACAGAGATCCAACAGACAGTCATAAAGAACTGGAAAACGCCACCTGAGTGACACCAGGGTGCACACACCGGGGATGTGCCAGTGGTTTCCACCCAGGAGACATGGCCAATCTGTGGTTGCCAACTGGGTGGCCCAATCATAGAATAGTGATTATGGTCTGGAATCTGGCTGACCCTGCGTGTGGTTTTCACTTTAACTCTGGCTAGATTACTGTCCCTTCCACTCAAGGCAGAGGCTCAGTGTAGGAAGTGCTCCTGAGACGCACGGGGGTGCCTGTACTTGGCGTTGGGGAGTGTCCCGCCAGGCTTCTGCGCATGCTAGCACATGCTAGGGTATGGCAGACCTGGGAAAATTTCCCATAGTGCCTTTTACTCCTTGAGATTGCCTGACAAGATGGCAAAGACGGTAAAGCAGGAGCGGTGAGTGTCAGCACTGAATACCCCACAGCCCAGGAAACCTCTCAGGCTTTGGGGAAAGTGGGTCTGTTGGTCAACTTGAGCCCTGACGCATCCTGCCAGCTAACAGAGAGGCCTACCTCGTTAAGGAAGACCACGTCACTGGAGCTCTGTTCCCCAGCGTGGGTGGAAATCCTCACAAGCTGTGACTCAGGAGCCCACTGCAGCTCCAGGAGTGAAAGAAGTAGCCACGGACATCCTCACCTCTTCCCCAGCTTCTGAAGAGGCGTGGGGGGTCTCAGGACAGAGGTGAACAGTGTTCCCTCCACCCCACAGCGATCGCTTGTTGGTTCTGGGACTGCGTACCTGCTAGGATCTGGATGAGCTCATCATTTCTTTTCACCAACATTTGTTGAACCCAGGGAGGTAGTGACCCGTCCTGCAGGAGGCCGAAAGGTCACACGCTTCTGGCTTTAGCTCCACTCCTGAAACCGCAAACAGAGACTCCTCTGTAGCGAAGAAAAGAGAAAAGCATCAACATATGATTTCCTGAGATCTTCCACAGGACATCTGTTTTGTCCACCTGCTGTTACCCAAAGAGACGTCTAAATAGGCAAACCTCCTAATAACTTATACTGACTCAGGGCTGACTTACTTTACCAAATCCTTGATAGTTGCCAAGTGTTCCCAAGGCAACTTGGGAATTCAGTTCAGTGCACACCCGCCAAACAAACTCGGGTGAAATTGGGGAAGGGCCTGGAACCCATGGGGAAGAGTTAGAACGCCAAGCCAAGGAGTCCAGACTGCAGTCCCAGCAAGGGCAGGCAGAGACCATCACATGGGGCTAAATATACTGTGGAAGGTTAAAAGACCTGTCAGAAACATTAGTCGCTAGAGCAATGGTTCTCAACCTATGGGTCACGCCCCCTTGGGGGTTTGCATATCAGATAACCTGTATGTCAGATATCCTGCATATCAGATATTTATATTGTGATTCATAACAGTAGCAAAGCTACAATTAGGAAGTAGCAACGAAATAATATTATGGTTGTAGGGGAGGTCACCACAACATGAGGAACTGTACTAAAGGGTCGCAGCATTAGGAAGGTTGAGAATCACTGCTTTAAAGAGAGTCTAACTAGACTCTAAGGCATGACTTTGATAAAATAATTTAAAAAACTACTTTGAAATATCTTTGTTTTTGTTTTTGTTTTTTGTTTTGTTTTGTTTTGTTTTTTCGAGACAGGGTTTCTCTGTGTAGCTTTGCGCCTTTCCTGGAACTCGCTTGGGAGACCAGGCTGGCCTCAAACTCACAGAGATCCGCCTGCCTCTGCCTCCCAAGTTCTGGGATTAAAGGCGTGCGCCACCACCGTCTGGCAAAGACAAGCTCATGGCAGACCAGGGATTATTATTTTTTTTTAATTTTTTTAATTTTTAATTTTTATTTTTTAATTTTCCAGAGCTGAGGACCGAACCCAGGGCCTCGTGCTTGCTAGGCAAGCGCTCGACCACTGAGCTAAATCCCCAACTCCGAAATATCTTTATGTAGTACCTTCATCCTTATACATAGACAGATATTCCTTGGCTTACCATGGGACATGTCTTGGTAAACCATCGTAAGTCCTTGGGTTTAATCCCCAGCACAGAAGAAAGGTAACAGATAGCATACATCAAAAATGGATTCTCTATTTTATGTGTACGGGTGTCTTACCTGCATGAATGTTTGTGCACTGTGCATGCAGTGCCTGTGGAGGCCAGAATGGGACACTGGATCCTCTGGGACTGGAGGTACAGGATATCTGATATACAGGTTAGCTGGTATGCAACCCCAAAGGGGTCACAACCCACAGGCTGAGAACCAATTCTCTGTGTTCTGTGGTATGGGTGCTGGGAATTGAACCTAGGAACTGGTCCTCTGGAAGAACAATTGTTGCTTTTAAGCATGGAGACATCTCTCCAGCTCCATCAGAAATGCATTTTAAAAGGGCTGGAGAGATAGCTTAGCGGGTGAGAGCAGCGGCCCTGTTTCCAGAAGTCTTGACTTCAATTCCCAGCACCCACGTGGTGGCTTACAATGGTCTACAACTGTAGTCCTACAGGATCTGATGCCCTCTCCTGGTGTGCAGACATACATGCAGACAAAGTGCCCATATACATAAACTAATACAAAAATGTATTTAATAAGACCCTACCTCAAAACAATAACAACCACAGCAAGCACTGAACACACCTAACCTACAGGACGTGAGAGCTTACCCACACTGTACACCGTAGAGTTGGTTGTTTCCCCTGGTGACTGCGGGACTGGGATCACGGAACAATTCTGCCACCACCCAGTGAGGAGAGAGTGCGTCACTAGACCCCCAAAAGATCAAAACTTGAAATAAAGTCATCCCTTGTGCCACGGTTCCAGGACTAGTGTATGTGCCAAAAGATGCTGAATCTCTCGTGTAAAGCAGAGCCGTTTGTGCGTATTACACACACATACAATGTCCTTTCAATTGTCTCTAGATTACCCATCACCCCAATGCAGTACACACTGCATAAACAGTTACACAGCATCTAAAAGATGACGACAAGAGAAAAACTGGCCCACGTTAAGCCCAGAGACAGTCCCCTGAACATGTGGGGTTGCCTGAATCTGATAGATTCTGCAGTCAGGGAACCCATGGGCATGGAAGGCCCGTTCCAGGGTTCCTACACTGCATATGGCTTTCACCCCATTATAACGTTGAAACAACTCTTAAATGAAAACATTGCCCATCAGGGACAGTCTGTATTTGATTGGTCAGTCACCCTGGCCGTTTGTGGTTCCACAGATGCCTGTGTTTATTACACACCTGTCTCTGACTGCGCTCAATAGACTGATTGATGGGCCAAATTCTTCCAAAGGGGCTCATCTGCATGAGAGGAAAACAAAACTTCCCAGCAGATCGCTGTGAGTTAAAAAAAAAAAAAAACCAACCATGAACGTGTGCAAGACGCCTTCCACAGTTCCTGACACGCAGTAGGCACTGAACAGTTGCCGTTGCTGGAGACCTGAGCAGGGGCCTGAGCAGAGGCCTGAGCACAGAACTTGCTCACAGCATCCTGCCACCCTGGCATTGCTTCTCCAGGCTCATGGTCTGCAGGAACCCGGGTTGCTCCAAATAGCTCAATATGTAACAGAGACAGAGTGTCTGTGTTTGGCACACCAAAGGCACATACTGTATTAATGATATTGTTTGCTCAGAGCTGCTCACACCCAAAGGGAAGAAAGAAGCTGTGATGTTGGCCTTGCCTGACTTGGCCTGGACTTCTCTGCCTCGGAGCCGTGGGAACTCTGTGCTGCTGACATCTTTGGTTTGGGATTGGGCTTGGGCAGGAGGATAAGCTTTTGCTGGTCGGAATAAGATGTTTTTCCACAGGGGTGCTGTATTACACCCTTTTGTACTTTCCTTTAGTTCACAGCACAGCACAGCACAGTTAAACAGCGAAAATAAACAGAGTCTATACTTTGCAGGTGGCTCCGCAAACTCAAATACAAGCCGATTTAGGAGTTTCGTCTCCAGGAGAAACCTCTTCGTACCTTGGAGACAGTGACATGAAAAGCTTGGGTTTCCCGGAGGCTGCCTTGCCCCTCAAAAGTAGGGATGGGGAATGGAGGGGAGAGGAGGGAGAGGAGAAGGAAGGAGGAGAGAGGTGGGAGGGGAGAGGAAAGAAGAGGGAGTGAGGGAGAGAGAAGGAGAGAGAGAGAGAGAGAAAGGGAGACAGGGAGAGAGGGGGAGAGAGAGGGACTGAAAGACAGAATCTAATCAAAAGGATTCAGTGGGTCGCAGGCTGCCAGGCTCTCCTTCCTAACTCACTGTGAAAGAAAATGAAAAAGCGGAGAAGGAAAAGATAGAAAGGGAAGGGGAGACGAGGGGAGGCGGTAGATGGCTCCCCCTCAGTGATCCGCAGCAAGGCAGGCAAGCCCTTCCGCTCCGGTGACTGCTCATTAGCTTAGCGAGTCTGACAGCGTAATTATCACAGCCGCTTTGCGCTTAGAATAAATAAATACGCAAGTGGGTGCTTAAAAGTTTTTTGAGCAGGAGATTCAGTCATCTAGACCGTCGGTGCGACAAGTTTACTTAAAACTTTTAGATTCTTCCGTATTTAGATCATTTCGGAGGAGATAATGAGATAGTTGTCGCTCAGTCTAATTGAGTTCCTCAGCTCCCGGCAGCTGGCTGTCACCCTTTCAAACTCGGCTTTGACTTTCTTCCTCACAAACCGGATCCCAGTGTCTCTGTTTACTCTCCCTGCGCTGATAACCTGGGGAAGGCCGGTGCACTGGAGTGCAGAGAGTGACTTAATGGGATTGGGGGGCTGAATAACCTTCACAGGAAACGAGATAATCCAATCTCCCTTGTCTGTGCCGGCTAAAGGAGACAGGCTGAGTTACAAAGAGCTTGGAAATTAAACCAGCCTTGCAAAATGTCTTGCTCTTTCCCTCATCACGTGGATGTTGGGGGCTCTTCTTACACATCATCAGTCCATCCGCTCAAACTGATTATTGTGTGCGATTCTTCAGAGTGCACACTTCTGCACAAGGAGGCCGGAATCCTGGCTCATGTGTCTGGATGGCAGCTTCCTATCTTCAAAGCCCAAAGGTTCACAGTGTACCTTAAACTGGAGTTGCCGACTAACGGAGTGCACCGACTACTTGGACTCAGGGCACGGTGCACACGCATCTCCCATTAATTAGTTAATTAGTACCTATTTGTCTTTTCCTCTCCATCTTGCCTCTTGAGACTCTCCTAGAACCACACTTATTCACTGTGTTCAGTTCATTCTGGGATAAAAGAAACTAGTGTTAACCCACTGTGCAGATGGAAAAATCAAGGCCTAGGAAGGCCAGTGGTGCATCTGGTTTGGGGGAAAAGAAAAAAAAAGAACAAGAAAACATAAGCCTTTAATTCTCAGTTCTGAGCTCAGAACCCATGTACCATTTTGGTCTAACCCATTCTTAAAAACAAAGAATATGATATCACCAACATCAAAGAAAATCCTGAAAAGGAGGGGAAATGATCTAGAACATTTTAATTAATTCTCTATATTAGCTTTCAGTTTTGTTCATGGGCGAATACCTTTCTTAAGTAGATTATAATGTGCCATTTTGTAGTCTTGTTTTTGGTTTTGGAGTTAGTGTCTCACTGTGTATTTTTGGATGGCCTGAAATTTGCTATGTAGGCCAGGCTGGCCTTGAACTCACAGAGAACCACCTGTCTCTGTCTCCCGAGTGCCAGGGTCAAAGGTGTGCACCACCACGCCAGCTGGCTTTCCTCTTTTTCCTCTTCCTCCTTCTCTATGCTTTCTTCTCTCCCTTTCTCCCTTCCATTTTGAAAGACGGCATTGCTACGTGACCCAGGTTGCCCCCAAATGCTGCAACTGAGGTCACATACCCTCAGGCTCATTTTCTGGCTTTATGGATCTTATGTCCTAAGAGATGTACTTCCATCACACTGCACACCCCTGTGAGCAGTTTTCAATGGTTCACAGTTCTGTGTAACCAGTCAACACATTACCATTTGTCTAATCAGTTCCCCAGTGCTCAGTATTTAAACTGTTTAGTTTTACTTTGTAACTTTTTTTTTTTTTTTTTTTTAAGTTTTTCGAGACAGGGTTTCTCTGTGAAACCCTGCCTGTCCTGGAACTCACTCTGTAGACCAGGCTGGCCTCGAACTCAGAGATCCACCTGCCTCTGCCTCTCAAGTGCTGGGATCAAAGGCGTGCGCCACCACTGCCCGGCTTGTTTGGTTATTTTTTAAGTTGCTCGATTGTTTAGCCAAGTAATTTCAGGGATAAAAGTGTCTTGATTTTGAGCAGTTTTGTGTAGCTCCTGCTGCATAAGGTTGGTCGAATCTGCTATTGATGGAAGCACAGTCACCCGATCTATACTCCAGCCAGCAGGGAATCATCTGATTGCCACACTACCTTCTCTGGGAGTCACTGGGCTAACGGAAAACAAAAACTTTAACTTAACAGTTATTTGGTTTTGTCTAACCCCCCAACAGCTATCCTCCACGTGATGGTGGCCTTTTTTTGTTTCCTCCGGAGTAAATTGCTATTTTTTACCTTTCCCCCATTTTCATCTGATTCTTGTTTTTCTTGCAAAACAGAATGAAACAAAAACAGTAACCCCGGCCGGGCGGTGGTGGCACACAACTTTAGTCCCAGCACTTGGGAGGCAGAGGCAGGTGGATCTCTGTGAGTTCGAGGCCAGCCTGGTCTATAAAGTGAGTTCCAGGACAGCCAGGACTGTTACACAGAAAAACCCCGTCTTGAAAAACAAAAACAAACAAACAAAAAACCAGTACCCCCCCCCCCCCCCCCCCGCATTGAGTAAGAAATCTTGAGCCCCAAGGGTGTCTGTGGAGGTTATCATAACCAGAAAGAGTGAGTAATACAGCAGACACTCGGACCTCACTGCACAGGGAAGGTGGTACTGGAGTGTCACTTTCCACGACATCTGATATTGAGGTATGAAATGTGGGGGGGTGGCATCCCACCCCCACTTTCCCCCAGGGCACTCTTAAGCAGGGGCAGTAGGAAATATTAGCTAGAACTTTAGAGGGGAGAGAAACAGATAGAAAACACAGGATAGACCTGGATCCTAATCCATCGGCCCCAACTCTCTCTGCCAAAGGGCTTTTATAGGAATGCCAAGGGGTGGAGCATAAGACTTCCCCCCCAGCACAGCCAAGTGTAGACCATCCCAGACACCTGGTACTCAGGCCTGTGAGCCAATCATCCTTTTATGCAGACCTGCTGGGTAAAGCCACTAGGAAACCTAGGTGGGCTCCAACAATAAAACATGCAACTTGGGGATGGTGGAACCTTTCCCAGAAAGGCTTTACAGTAACAGAGCGGCAACAAGGGTAGGCACTGGGAATGGCCCTTGCCTCGCAGACCGTATAGCTACAACATCCTTGTGAGGTCTGGGTGTGAAACGAATTTGGGGGAGGAGAGTGGGCTGGGGGTCTCCTGTGAAGTCACTCACAGCTGGGAGACTTCACTCTCCGTCCCAATCTCCATTGCCTTTTTGTTTGAGTCAGTATTCGTAGGTAGGCCAGACGAGTCTCACACTTGCGATCCTCCTGCCTCAGCCTCTCGAGGGCTGAGATCCCTGGTGTGCACCACCATACCCTGGCAGTCCCAATTTTCTGATCTGTACTATGAGAGCAGTAATCGCAGCCTGGGTTGAATGGGATCTACTTGACGCACATGGGTGCCAATAAAGGCGACTCTGATTCTCCCCCGGCGTCAGTGACATTTCTCTATGAGGAAAGTGTAGGATAAGCAGCCTTGAGGGTCCTCTCCCTGCCTAAGGTCTTACTCCCTCCTGAATGACTTGTCTTTACTTAGAGACTCTTTGAGCCTGTGATGGCGGCAGATTCAGCCAACTTAAAGGTTTGGTGGGATTGGTGGATTGATGTACCTTCAAGTCTATGCAACACCGTAAAGCCCATCTCCACCTCCGGCGTGTGGGAATGTGGAGAGGACAGCTTTAAAGGGAGAAAGTGACTAAATGTGTCACACTAGACACTTCTTTACTTGCTTATTTTTTATGTTTTTTTTTAATTTCCATTACATTTATTTATTTTGTAGATGTGTTCCTGAGGGGTGTGTGAGGGTGGGTGTTGCTTATACCACAGAACTTGTGTGGAGGTCAGAGGACAACTTGAAGGAGTTAGTTTTCTTCTTCTACCACGTGGGTCAATCTCAGGGATTGCCCTTAGGTAGTCAGGCTTGGCAGGAAGCACCTGTACCCACTGAACCACCTCATAGGCCCTTAATGGGGTTCTTGGTTAATTGTTTTAAAAATACTGCTCAATAAGCAATGTGAAAAGCGGAGAAGGGCCTGGGAGGATGGTCAGTCTATAGCGGACTGGCTGTATGAGGATGAGGACTCACGTTGGATCCCCAGAACCCACATAAAGTCAGGCATGGTGGAAAAGGCCTGTAATCCCAGTCCTGGGGAGGCGGAGGCAGGGGCATGCTTGAGGCTCGCAGGCCAGTCAGTCTAGCTTTGTCTGTGAGGCCCGAGTCCCAGTGAAAGGCCCTGTCTCAAAAAATAAGATGAACAGCTATTGTGAGGAACAACACAGACAGACAGACAGACAGACACGCACACGTACACACACACACACACACACAAATAAATAAATAAATGGTAGGGAGAACGGTCTATGTTACACTGTTCCAGGTCCTGCTGTGGTGGCACACACCAGCCTGGTTTACAGAGTAGATTTCAGGCCAGCCAAAGCTACCCAGCTAGACTCTGTCTCAGGAAACATAAATAAGTAAATAAAATAAAATAAATAAATACTAAAGACATGGGGGGCGGGTGGAGAAACAAGCCTGGCTTAGAACCCCTCTTCCCTCTTCTCCAGACTTTGAAACCTGGCCTCTAACATACTCTAATTAAACTCTAAGTACACTGGATACAACAACAGCAACCCGGCTGGAGAAACCGCACAGTGGTGGTGAGAACTTCCTGCTCCTCCGGAGGACTGACTCCCTGTAACTCCAGTCCCAGAGGAGCCAAGGCCCTCTCCTGGCCTGTGAGGACACCAGGCACACACCAGGCACACACGAGGCACACACAGACGTGCTAGCAAAACACTCCTACCCATAAAATAAATATTTTTTTTTAAAAAAAGAAATAAACAGAAGCAGCTTGAAGTCATGCAGAAGCCCACTTTTGCGGAGCTTCCTTAGTGAATGCTTAAAATGTTTAAATTGTTGCAAGAATGTATACAGTGAAGGGAGGAAAAGCTGTGATGTATCCGCTTCAAGATCCTGCCTGTGTTCTCAAAGAAGGCAACTCCAGAATGGCGCTGAAGAAGGTTGAGGGACATGACAGGGCTAGGGACACAGCTTAGGAAACCTTTAAACTGTGTGTAGTAGACCTGCCTATAATGTGGAGGGTCACAAGTTCAAGGTCATTCTTATATAGTAAATTCAAGGCTAGCCTGGGGTACATATGACTGTGCCTCTCCCACCCCAAAAATTATACCACGTTTCTCTCCTTTGATTCCCTCGAGGTCCTAATCACCCAGAGTCATCATCATCATTTTTTAAGGGTGAGTGTGTGTGTGTATGTTTCACACACCCACGTGTACGCAGAAGCCAGTGAGGGATGCTGGGTGTTCTGATCAATTACTCTCCATCTTAGTTTTAAGACAGGGTCTCTCCTTGAACCTGAAGCTTTTGGGTAGGCTGGCCAGCAATCTTCTGTGATCCATTTGTCCCCTCTACCCTGCGGAGGTAACAGGCTGTGCTCCACTTCTACATGAGTGCTGGGGATTTTTTATTTTTCATTTTTTCTGAGACAGGGTTCCTCTGTGTAGCCTGTCTGTAGACCAGGCTGGCCTCGAACTCACAGAGATCCACCTGCCTCTGCCTCCCGAGTGCTGGGATTAAAGTTGTGCACCACCACCACCCAGCCTCAGGAAATCTTTGATGAGTGAACTGGACCATAATTTGCCCACTATGTTAGAAACCTGACTCTATGCTGGGTCCAGAGCCTTAGAGACAAAAACTGGAAGAATTTCAGAATACAACCATAAGACCCAAAGACTAAAAAAGTGGGAGAAACAAAATTTATATTTGATATGTCTGTGGTGGGGGTAGTTAAAAAAATTAAACCTAAGGCTCAGGCTTAGTGGGAGAGCACTTGCCTAGCATGTGTGGGGTCCTGGGTTCAATCCCCAGTACAGAGAAAGAGAGAGGAGGAAGAGGATGAGGATGAAGGAGCAGGAGCTCCACCTCAGATGGTAAAACACTTGCTGTGCAAGCGTGAGGACCTGAGCTTGAGCCTCAGCACCAATCCCTGTTTAAAGAAAAAAAACAAAACTTGGCGGTAGCGAGAGCTTGTAACACCAGTGCTGGAGAGGACCCAGGTGAATCCCTGGAACTTGACTGCTAACCAACCTAGCCTAACCCGTGAGTCTCAGATCCCAGGGAGAGGTCCTGTCTCCCATCTCAAAAAGCAAGGTTGCCAGCTCCTGAGAAATAACACCCAGGTCAGCTTCCACACGGGCATGCGTGCACACACACACACACACACACACACACACTCAAAATATAATTATCACAGAAACCTAAACTACTGAAGTGACTTTGAACAGTGACGTCACAGGATCATCAAATGTATAAAGACGGGACCTTAAAAGGAGACTTGATTTGTCTGTCTGTCTGTTTGTTTTGAGAGAAGCAAAATATGGCTCCACTGTTAATGGGGGCAGCAGGAGGGAGTCCAGAGCTCTCCTCGAAGAGGTATGGGAGGGGCGGGAGAGAAGGCAGAGGTAAGTGCTTCTGGCAATTCCAACCTTGTGCAGCCCAGAGCATTTTGCATCTACCAACGTATTTGTGAAACATGGCAAGCTTTTAAACTTCTGGATTTTTTTTTTCCTAAGATGCCAAGATCTATTTTAAAGGAGAAAGGGGGATTTAGTCCAGGAAGAAATGGTAGAGACTGACTCAAACCTAGATTAGGATAGAAAAATGAGAGAGAGAGAGAGAGAGAGAGAGAGAGAGAGAGAGAGAGAGAGAACCTTTGATGTCTTGATGATCAAGAGCCGTGGCTTAAGGGCCAGACTCTTAAATCATGTGGCATTTACTGGCCCAGATAAAAAAAAATACTCTTGTGGATCAGTACGTGTATTCAGAATGGCAAGCTTCCAAAATCAGTCTTAACTTTCTAAGGGTAACGTTTGGAAGGCTTCCTGTAAGAACGGAGGGGGGCGTTTCTAGAAGGGGCGGCTTAATAGTTTTCTGCTCCCCCACCCCCAAATCGCTAACTGGTGTTCCTTTCCCAGAGCCCAAGTTCATGCTGAGGGCAAAGGGAATCAAGCAAGGAGGGTGGACCTGCAGCTAAGATTAGAGAGTTGCCAAGGGCCTAATTTTAGGCCCTCGCTGTCCCAGCTGACGGCCCGCTCTGCTGACTTGGCCATGGGGACCACAAGCGTGGCCGTGAGCTGGTGCCGGAGTGGGGAGAGCCGCTCCCTGGCCATCTGCAAAAGCAATTAGCTTGCTGATGGGTGTGTTTTGAGAGGGACGACCAATAATTTCTCCTTCAACAAATGTTTCTTCAGGTGTTCAAGAGTCAAGGAGGGAACACGTCAGAGCTTGGCAGACATTCCCACAGGCTCGCCCCTCTCACATGGATGCTTTCCCTGCTTAGCAGAGCTCTCCACCTGGGAACTAATCCTGGAATTCCTGGGATTTCATGACAAATCACCTTTGATCAGTTTCCTCTGGCTCTAAACTGACTGCCACAACCCAGGGAAAGTGTGGTTGGAGACTCGGCTTGATGGAAATCGGCATAGATGGATGGGACCCTTTCTTTGATTTTGTGGAGGGTTTCACAGCAGCCTTCTGTGGGGATTTGGGCTGTCCTCTGGTCTCCATATATTTTCCACTTACAGGTTTCATGCTTAATTGTCTTCTTCAGAGGCCAGACAATGAGAGCTGGCATCTTCCAGATCAAAGGGGAAACAGAATATATTCTAAAGTGACAACTCTGTTATCCTGTGACTAGAATAAAACCAGAATAAACTGATGTAAATATGAGCCCCTAAACGAGTCCATGCTGAAATACTTCCAGAGAGCAAAATCTCTCTAATTACAACAAAGCAATTCTCCTCACACACCACTCAGAAGAACACATCTTATTTTTGCACAGTTCTCATGCCTGCGGCGGTCCACCTCGGCCACGGAGATTTTTCTGTCCCTGCGGGTTGGGAGCTGGGCTTCTCCACCGGGCGCTCTCTGTCTGCAGAGCAGGCTGTTAACAATGGCTCTTTGCCAGGGGCAAGGAAAAAGCAGGCTGAGGAGGTGCCCAGTCCAGGGAACGCAGCCCTTAGTGGAGGCTGTGCCCTTGGTCAGGGCCACTGTTGTGAAGGTACACAGACAGCTCCGGGGCTTCTCTCCAATTTCCCAACAGCTTTGCTCTTCCCATCGACTTGCCTCACATCCTAGTGTCCATCTGTCTGTGTGTATTTCTGCACCTGCCCCACGCATGCACGCATGCATGCATGCACGCACGCACATACACACACACATAGTCGCACCCCTCTTCCCTGTCTCTTGGCGCTGGCCCTTTCATCTTCTCCCTCAGGGATTCGAGATGTCGCTGCAGGAAGTGCTTGTCCGCCAAGGCAGCAGCCAGCAGAGCCCTGTGGCTTTGACAAACCTCATTTAATTGGGAGGAAGCCAGGAGAATTTGAAAGAACTGAAACATCCACGAAACTCCTTTTATCAGGCATAATTTAAACTCTGCATGGAAAAACCCCTATATGTATAAAGAAAAGTCAACTTCCCTCCTGCTGCGGGCTCTCCTCATCTCCCCCCAGCACAGGCAGGCTCCTGCAAGATTCCATCTTTTCATTTTTCTCAAAGTGTCAAAGTAGATTTGGGTTCTGCAGCAGGGTGAACAGAGAAGGAATACAGATTGTTCTCTCTCTCACCCGTGCGCGTGCGTACACACACACACACACACACACACACACACACACACACACACGTGCTTAGATAGTGTATGCACCGGAGTCTGTTCGTTGATAGCTTTGCTTCAGATTTCTAGGGAGAATCAAAACCGGAGTTCCTAGGAACACACTAGTTTGGATGGTGACTGCTGCTTCTTAATTAAAAAGCTGGCGCCCAGAAAAACCTTGAAGATCCCAGCAGTACTCAGTGTCCAGAATAATAGACTCTGCTATTAGGAAGCTAACAGGGAACATTTCTTTAAGGAGAGAGATGGGAGTGAGTGGGTGTGCAGCCGAACATGCACATGTATGGGATGTGGTAGAGTCAGGCACCCTGAGAGAAGGATCGTAGGCACAGATTGGAAAGAGGAGGGCATTACAGGACAGGAAGGGTGGACCCACATGAGGCGTAGGTGCCAAGAAAGGGGTGGGTGCTATAGGTCTGCTGCAATGTCCTTCATTTAACCTACTAGCTGGACCCCATCTCTCGCCTCCTTGCAAAACCCTCTCCAGATTCACCTCCAGTCTCCTCTGTCTCTCTTGAATTAATCCTCATTTCTCCAGAGCTGCCTTCAGCACATGCAGCCTCTGAACATCTGCGGCTGATTAGAACAGATTTTAGCTGTTCTGATATGATTTGTGCTAATATGTGTAGAGGGTGCCCCATTTCCTCTTCATCACCTCCTTTTCCTCCCACTCCAGAAGAACCTCCGGGCCAACGACACGTCTCTTGTTTTCCTCAACTCTTTATAGCAATTCATGTGTTCTTGACACTTAATGGCGGCTTAATAAATTCTCATGGCTGCCTCTTCTTACAGGGTTAAGTAAGATATTAACCTCAGATGCATGATGACGGTTATTTTTAGAGATCTTTAAGTGACTCACTTTAATAATAAAATTCCTCAATGATCCCAAACTAAGAGGTTTGTGCTGTTTCACAACCATGTCTGAGACCCAGGGAAGCTGTGTTTACGAAGCCTGGCTAATGGGGCCAGGTTGTGCCTGTGCCTCTCGGCCATTACCTCTGCACCCCTGCTCACCCCAGCTCTGCACCCCTGCGCACCCCAGCTCTGCACCCCTGCGCACCCCATCCCTACTCTCACCCCACTTCCACCCCAGGCCTTCCTGCTTAGCTTTCTTTTCTTTGGCTTAGAACTTCAAACGACGATGATTTTTCCACTGAATGCGGATATTTTCAAAGAAACCTCACCTAAGGATATTCTCCCCAGCCCGCCCTCAACAGCCCAGGCCTTGACCGCACCACCCACATCCTCCTCCTTAGCCCTTCCTGGTCACATTCTGAGAAACACAAGGAGAGCTCCTGCCACGTGACCCCTCGGCAGATTTCAGATTTGGAGGATGACTTCAGGCACAGGCAGCCGAGGAGGCTGGTGTCAGGGTAACCCGTGTTTGCAGTGGGCGCCTAGCCTGGGAGGGCGCTTCCCCCCTACCCCCCACCTCCCAGCTTCCTTCCACCGCATCGTGTTACCAATCAAGAAGGGCCCATCTCTCCTTCCTGACATATCCATGTCACCTCTCGTCTTACTCTCTGGAAGGGAGAAGCAGCTTGTTAGAAACTTTGGTTTTGCCTTCTCCTGGCAGACGCTCGCGAAAGCAAACACCTCAGAGGCAACTTTCATCTCCGCCAATTTCTAAGGGTGTGCTGGCATGGGGAGGGGGGAGGTTTGCATCATTACAAGGAGGTCCTTGTCACCTTTCCCCACCCGTGCTTCTGGGTTTTAGAGAATCTTACTCAAAGTTCAGTAGAGACTGGGTCCCCTTGCTTCTTTCTGGAAAGCAAATTAACCTCTGACTTCATTTCTGGTTGCAAACTCTATGACTCTCTAGTGTTGGGGGAAAGTATATAAGACGCGGTTTGATGCATATGCGCGCACACACACACACACACACACACACTTACCATCAGGAAGCTGGTACAACTGGGATGGCAGGACACTGAAATAATCATGACCCAATGCTTCCTGAACTGAGACGCGGTCCCTAGGGAAGCCTTTTAGCATCTGGGAGGCCAAGTCTTCAGCTTCAGGAACTCTACCCAGCCTGGAAGGAAGAAATAGAGTTTCTGTAGAGGCCGCTATTCTGGAAAAGGGGGGTGGGGTGGGGTGGGCGGGCAGATAAAAACTGAAGAAGTGACGACGAGGCTTAACATGTCTCAAACAAGGCCCTTCCCGGGCCACCAAAGCAGATGGCAAGTGGACACAAATCACCCAACACCAAAACTCTTACGTGGCCTGTCACTAGGAGGAAAAGAGACAGTCAGTCACCCTTTACCTCCACCGTATCACTGGGCACTATCACAGACTTGTGATTATAGAGACAGAATTATATAACTAAGGCTTCTGCAGCCCCAACCAAGCAGAAAGTTCTAGTTGGCAGGATATTCCAGGCTCTGGATACCAAAGACAGGAAGCACGGAGTCCTGGGCGGGAGATGGGAGGGGGTGAATCTGGAGAGTGGAGGTTGGGTGTTAATATCCTTATTAACAGGGTTCCTGATGCTCAGCCCCAGGTCTATCAGCTAAGACATGTCCTTGGTTCCTCTCAAGTTGGATCTGGGCGGTGGCGATAATCAAGTACCCAGGTTGTAAAAATGACTCATCCTGAAGATGAGCAACTACGGTTACTGAGCAGCTATTACATGTTAACAGATGGCTGGCTCTGGAAGGCACCAGGCAAAACTGACCCCCTAGTAGAGTTCAAGCACTCACCAAGCTGTCACACAAACGCACAGGTATGTTTGTGAAGGAAAAGGCTCTCCTCTAGTCTGAAGGTTTGAATTATTGACATCAGAAGGTCTGGCCTTGGGGAGATAATTAGGTTACTGGGGAAGAGGCTGCATGACTGGCTCAGGACCTTCATCAGATGAACTTTGGGGAAGTCTTTTGTTTCTTCTACTGTGTGAGGACGTGTCAAGACGGCATCCTGTATGAAGCACAGGGCCCTCCTCAGACATTAAATCTCCTGGTGCCCTCATCTCAGACTTCCCGGCCTCTGGAATCTTCTTGTTGGTTATCAATGATCCAGAGTGTTTTGTCGTACCAGGTTGAATTATCCAACTAAAATACTGTTTATTCTTGCAGCCCTGATCCCTGACCTGGAACAGAAGGAGGATGTGGTCAGGACTGGAGCCTGACATTCTGCACTGAGTGGCATGACCACAAATGAACCATTCAAACCAAACCAAGAGGGGGCTTGTTTAATGTCAGAGCCACACATCAGCATAAAGCAAGGAGGAGCATGTGTTCCTCTTGGACATGCGCAGTGCAAGGATGCTGGAGGTCCTGTCCTACACTTGTGATTTGTCTAATTTTCTCATGAGATTTGCATAAGAAACGTCCAGGGATCTGATGTCTACAATATAAATCTGCTTCTGCAAACAGGTCATTAGTCTCTAACTCCAGAGTAATTGTTCCATAGACAAGATAAAAGATGTTCAGAAATCCCAGGGTAGGGGCCTGCTTACTTGCTGTGGCATGAAGGAGGGCTGGTGGGTCGATTCTCCATGCTACATGCTCTGTCCAGGCTTTGGGACTACATAAAACAGTAGCTACTGACCCATCACTCAACACATGCAATGTGTGGTTGTTCTCAGAGGAGTGAAACAACAGTTTTAATTGCTTAGCATACCCTAAGCATATATACACATACCTTAGTATAAGAATCTCCTACCTCCCATTGTTGCTACTAACCCTCACAGTAGGGGATGAGGCTGCCCACCATAAGTTCATCTGGGTACTGTGCTTTCCGCTACAGCCACAGAAAGGGGAAAGTGCCGGGCTAGAGTGGCCGCTTCTCTAATGCTCTCACTCTAGGATGTGGTAGACACCCGTGGTAGGAAACATCCATCAGTGGGGAGGAACAATCATGAGGAAAGCTGTCCTAGAATTGCCTGCCAGCCTAAAACATGAGTCTATCCTCCCGAGGCCCACATTAAAGAGACTGCCCTTCACCCCACAGCAAGGGCCAGTTCTAGACCCATGCACGATCCCGTTGCACCTCTGAAGGAGTTGTTCAGAAAGGCTGGGCACATACCTCAGCTAGTCTAGGTTTACCACACTTGCCACCTGAGTCTGTTGGGACCCTGGGCAGCAGAGGAACCCTGGTTCCTCCACTCACCTTGTGGCTGACCCTGGTCAGGTGACCTCGTTTCCTTCCTGTTCGACACCAGAATGTCACATTAAGAATGAATGTAACAATATGGAGCCCCTAAGCACACGGTGGGCACACATCCTACATAACATTAGTCATCTACAGAGCCAAGGATTTTCTCATGTGGGAACACAGGCCAACTGTGGTGATATATTATGTACCCTAATAAAGCTTACCAGAGGGTCAGAGGACAGAGCCAGCCACTAAATTAGACGTAGAGGTTTGGCAGTGGTGGCACACACCCTTAATCCTATCACTTGGGAGGCAGAGATCTGTCTGGATCTCTGTGAGTTCAAGGCTACACTGGAAACAGGGCCAGGCAGTGGTGGCACACACCTTTAATCCCAGTACTGGGAAGCACACCATGCCTTTAATCCCAGGAAGTGCCGGCTGGGCAGAGAAAGGTATGTAAGGCGTGAGGAGACAGCAACTATGGCAGTTCAGCTGAGATCCTTTCCGGTGAGGACTCAGGGGCTTTCAGTCTGAGGAAACAGGATCAGCTGAGGAGTTGGTGAGGTGAGGTCGGCTGTGGCTTGCTCTGCTTCTCAGAGATTCAACTTTCACCCCAATATCTGGTATCAGGGTTTTTTTATTTAAAAAAAAATCTAAGATTCGAACAACAGTCAATCCTGTCCAATAGAATTTTCCACCGTAATGAAAACGGTCTGTTTTTACTCAGTCCACTACGGTGGGCATTGTCCATATGTGGCTGTTGAGCCCTGGGAATACGGTGGTGCAAATGAACAACTGAACTTTACGATTAATTTGGAACAATTTCAGTTTGAGAGGTGGACATGGCTAATGGCGACTGCATCAGCAAGGCTCCAGATACGACTTCTTGCTCCAGGGGCCAAGCAGAGAAAAGGGCGATCTGAGCAAAGGCCAGAGGCACAGGAATGGGCAGAGGCAGTCGGTGGTGTGTGGTCAGGAGAGTCAGGTGACGCAGACAAAGAGAGAGGGGGGCGAGTTCATGGCATCAGGAAGCCAGTGGCAGAACTGTCACAGCCACAGCAGCGGCAGCATGGGGTATTAAGTTGCTTTGTGGTTTGGAGTTTTAATCAGGGAAGGGAGGGAAGTGGAGGAGCCGGAGGAGCAGCATGGAGATTCAAATATCTTGAGGCTAGGGTGAGGGGGCCCAACATGCCCACAAGAGGATGGTTGTGCTTTTTGTTGTTATTGTTTTAGCAAGGTTAAATTGATTGCAATCTTAACGCTGAAACAACTAAAAATAACCCTGTTCTGTTTAGAAAATGGAGCTGACCCAGCTCCTACTTAGGCACTCAAAAGCATGCCATTGATATCCTGGGGACTCCAAGGGGCGCTCAAGGTTAGACGGATGTTCCTGCCAGCTTTGACATAGTTTTTGAATGAATATTTTAAAATCACTGATACCTAAATCTAAAAAAAAGGTGTTTTTATTTGCCAATGCCACTCAATTAAATGTCTTGTAGTAAAGATAACTTGCAAACACCTTTAATTCCAGCACTCAGGAGGCAGAGGCAGGTGATCTCTGAGTTCAAGGCCAGCCTGGTCTACAGAGCGTGTTCCAGGACAGCCAGGGCTACACAGAGAAACAACAACAAAACAACAAACAAAAGAAAATTAAAATAAAATGTCATGATAAAGTGATAAATCTATAGTCTGTTGTGTTTACTTAGCAGTAATTGTGACTAAAGTTTGCACATCCCAAAGGATATAATAAGCAACAGTTCCTGGGAACATGCCTCCGAAGTAATGGGGGGGGGGGGGTGTTCAAGTCATTCTGTGCTTTGAAAACAAGGACATCTTGGAGGCCTTGTCTCTCCTAATAAGAGATCCCCTGGCAGTCCGTGGCTCTGCTTATTCTGGGTACCCCGTTTTTCACTCTAAACTTTTAAAAGCGTACAAATGGTACAGACAGAACAATCAAGCCACATTTGGTTAGATTAAACCACTCTGCATATTCAAAGACCAACATTCCAACGTCCAGTTGGGATCTTGGCTGGGAAAGTCTTCACTGCTCCCCACCTGCGGGAGTGTTTTCCTTTGACATCCGAGCTCCTTCACCCAGCCTCTGATGTCTCCCTCACTGCCCTTTCTGCCTCCTCACTGAAGCAAAAAGAACAGAGCCTCCGCTAATTACTCTCAGATCAAATAATGCTGGTTATTGTAATTGGTCATTGTCCGAAAACACTGAGTTCTTCTTCGCCCAGGAGCCGCCTGGCTCAGCATAGTTAGCTAGCTATTCCCGGAATGTCTCTATTATCTGTTTTACTTTGCAAAAGAAACTAGGGATTTGTTGAAAGCTGGTAATAAAAGTCTGCCCTGGCCTGAGCTGAGACCATGTTGAGAGGGCCTGGGAAAGCATGACCTCCATGAATCAGGTTCCCCCTCCAATGGCCACTCAATGATGTTATTTGGTTTCTGTCTGTCAGAGAATAATAAACCCACTAGGTTTTCTTGGAGGCCCAACACTACTGCTCTCAGGGCCCGGGGCATGGCTGAGGGGCACAAAACCATTTTAATGACCAAACTCACTGAAATGGTTCATAAAGAAAAACTAACACCCTCTCAGGGGGGCTGGCTCTCTCAGAGGCATCTTTCTGGGGCTCAGATGGAGGTGCTGGGGGCTGGCGCTCAGTACGCTGAGGTCTAAGGAAGCATCTCTGTTCTCCATGTCTAAAGAAAAGAGGACTGGCCAATGTGGCGCTTACCTGCTCCAGACAATCTGCAGGCTTTGAGGCTTAGGCAGCGGGAACCACTCTGGAAAGCACACAGAGAAACATTAAAACCGAGAACAACCTTCCGATGGATTGCCAAAAATATTATTAAAATTCCAAATGCTCTTCTTGGCTTGGAGTAAAAGAGGATTCTAGAATCAGGCAAGCTAACTACTGACTTTTAAGGCCTCCTCTTGGAATGTTTATGATTCACTGAAAGCTACTATTAGGCATGAATTTTGTGTCCTTCAGATTCCTGTGTTGAAGTCCTAGTTCAGAGTATCATAGGATAGGACCTTATATGGAAAGAGGGTCCATGTGACATTCTCATTAGGGTGGGCCTAATATAATTTTGGTATCCTCATAAAAAGGGGAAATTTGGACAAAGAGATACGTGTTAGGAAAGATAGCACAAAGAACTGTGAAAGCAGCCATCTCCAATCCAGGGATCGACACCTGGAGAGACTCTGCCTCAGTCCTTGGAAAGACCCTGGCCTGAGGATGGCACCCTTTCAGAACAAGGAACAAGGCGTTTCTGTTATCTGAGCTTCTCAGTTTGTGGTCTTTTGGTACGGCAGCTTTCCATACACACTTTCACCAACCACTGTGGTTAAAACAGTCAGCTGAATTAACAAACACATAACCTACTGTGTGTAGAGTGTGTGCCAAGTGCTAGAGGATCAAGAAACCAAAAGAAACTCGCTGACCCTCCCTCCCGGAAGAACACACGCGCGCGCGCGTACACACACACACACACACACACACACCCGCACCCGCATATAAACAAAAATAATAAAAACAAATCTGTAGGGATGGCAGGATGGGTCAGTAGTTAAGCAAGAGCTCTTGCCCAGCATCCACATCAGATAGCTCACATGCCTGTGACTCCAGACCCAGTGGGTCCAGTGCCCTCTACTGGCCTCCACAGTCACCTGCACTCATGTGCATGTTATTCCCCCCTCCCCAACACACACACACATAATTTAAAAAAATAAAATCTTTTTAAAGCTTTAAAAATTCTAAAACGGAGAGTAAAAAATAGAATGTTATTTGGAGCACGCTATATTATTTATATTGGGATGCACAAATTTCTTTTTGCTTTTGGTTACGACATTCGTGTCAACCCAAACTAAAACCACAATGACAGGGGAGTTTTTAATTTTAGAAATAATAATTCCAGTTGGTTGAGTTAGCACCCAGCTCTCCTCGCTCTTGGGAGGCAGAGGCAGGAAGGTCACCCCAAGTTCAAGGGCTAACTAGGGGACACTCCGTTTCAACAAACAAATAAGAACTAGTAATTGACTTCTGGGTGTGGGGCACATGTCCATGGCCCGCACTTGGCAGGCCGGAGCAAGAAGATGAAGAGTTCTAGGCCAGCCTGGACTACTTATGGGGCCCAGACAAACAAGCAAACTAATAAACAGCGATTGAAAATCTAATGGACGGAAGGGCCACAAGAGAAGCTGTGGATGAAGTCAACTGATACTGCTCTTCAAAGTCCCCCTTCCTGTCCCCCACTTCCTTTGTTCTTTCTCGAGACAAGGAGCTTAGACTGGCCTCAAACTTCTGATCCAGGCTAAAGAAAAGCATTTCAACTCTAATTGAAAATGGCATTTCTGGTCTTCCCTTTTCTTGGACCTAAAATATGATTGTTTTGGTTTTTAAAATCCCTTCTTCTAGGTTCTATATAAATGGAATAAACTAAGACTGCGTATTGTGGCTAAGAATTTAGTCATCCTTAGGGTGACGGCCACTTTGATAACCCTGACATGTGTCTGTTGATAGGTACACAGAAAGACCTAGAAGACTTCGTAAGTGCCTGGGACTAGAGGGCCTCACGCTTCATGTTTATGTCCTCTCTCTCTCTCTCTCTCTCTCTCTCTCTCTCTCTCTCTCTCTCTCTCACACACACACACACACACACACACACACACACACACACACACACACACATTGGTTTTTCAAGACAGGGTTTCTCTGTGTAGCCTTGGCTGTCCTGGAACTCACTCTGTAGACCAGGCTGGCCTTGAACTCAGAGATCTGCCTGCCTCTGCCTCCCAAGTGTTGGGATTAAAAGCACGCAGCACCATGCCTGGCTTTACTTTCTCAAAAAAAAAAAAAATTAAATAGAAAGCACATACAGTTAGCCTTCCATATCTGAAGACTCCTACCCACAAATCCCCCATGAATTCAACCAATGATGAATTGAAAATGTACATAATTTTTAATTGCTGGGCCAGACATAGTGACTCAAACATATAATCCTGAGAGAGGAGGCTGATATAATTCAGGGCCAGCCTGGGTTACATAGTGAGACTCTTGTCTCAAACAAAAAAAATTAAAAAGTAAATTGCTAGGGCAATTGTAGCTGTGACCAAGGCAACCTGTAGAAGAGTTTATTTGGGGCTTACAGTGTCAGAGGGTCAGGCTCCATGGTGGGTGGGGAACAGGGCTCCAGGGAGGGAGGCAGGCAGGGCGCTGGAGCAGGAGCCAAGAGTGCACATCTTCAACTACAGGCAGAAAGAGCTAACTGGGAATGGCGGGGTGGACTTTTGAAACCTCAACCCCGTCCCCAGTCACACACCTCCTCCAACGAGCAACACCTAATCCTTCCCAAACACTTCCACTAACTGGGGACGAAGCATTCAAACACAGGCCGATGGGGGCCATTCTCACCTAAACCGTCGCCATGGAGCCCTCAGTTACAGTTTCTGCTGTGCGTATGCGTTGTGAGACTTTGCTCCTCCGTTCCTCCTCCCTTTCTTCCTTCTCTGGTGACCCTTGCTCTCCCTCCTCCCTCCTCCCTCCTCCTCTCAGCAGCCTCTGGCTTGTGGTTCTCTTTGGAGACCTGTGACTATTTCCACCCACTGCAACTGTAGCTCAGTCTTAGACAGCCGCCTTGATTTGTTTTGTGTACTCAGAGTAAGAAGTGTCGTTTTTTGTTTTTTGCTTGTGTGTGTGTGTGTGTGTGTGTGTGTGTGTACAAACGCGTACATCATGGTGTGTGAGTGGGGATCGGAGAACAACTTTTGGGAGCCAAGTCTCTCCTTCCGCCACGGGGTCCAGAGATTGAACTTGGGTTGCCGGTCTTGCATAGCAAGTGGTTTTACCTGCTGAGCCCCAGAAGTTTCTTTCTTATTTTATCTTATGTGTATGAGCGTTTTACCTGCACATACATACGTGTACCATGTGTGTGCATGCCTCGTGCTCACAGAGGCCAGGAAAGGACATTGGAGCCCCAGAAACGGGAGTTACAGACAGTTGTGAGCTGCCCGGTGGACGCTGGGGGCTCTAACCCAGGACCTCTGGAAGAGCAGTCCATGCTCTTAACCTCTGAGGCCTCTCTCCAGCCCCAGGTGTATTTCTTGGCTGTGTGGCTTAGCAACATGAACACAAAATCCCAGCTCAAATCTCTCTGCCACTCAGGTGCTGAGGGACTTGGGACTGAGGATTGCTCAGCTTGTTCCGGTGAAGCAACAGAAAGTTTCGAGAACGTTTAATGGGAATCATTTCCTAGTTTCCGGAAAGATTAGATAAGGCCTCTGGCATGGAATTCGGACTCAAAAAGCTATTTATCGGCTTCGCTGGCTCTCTCGCCCTTCTTCCTTTTGCTCTTGAACCCAGTTTTGGGAGAGGGGGCCGTGGTCCAGTAAGGTAGGGCAGCCTCACCTGCAGAGCTTTTTTAAAAAAACGAGGCAGCCTGGCTCCACCCCCTAGAGAGTCTGATTTAACAGGCCTGGGAGGGGCCCACACACTGGTTAGTTGTTGTGCAGCTATGATGCCGTTAATAGGCTCCAGATGTTTCCAGCGAGGTTAAGCTCGGAGGACTGCTGATCTAGCCAGGAAAGCAGGGTCTAGCACTGGCCAGCAACTGGACATGCTTCCCTGAACTTCACTTCCTCATCGGCCACAACTTAAGAGAGGCTGTCGGGAGAATTCCGTTAATCAGCGCATATAAAAAAAATTGCAGAACACATCAGACTCCTGCTTAGGAAGTTTTTTTTTTTTTTCAAAAAAGAAAAAAGGGAATGTGACAAGGGCAAAAGAGATTCTCCCAGGAACTCCAAAATGGATGCCCTGGACCCCAGGAGGGTGACATTTTGAATTTGAGCTCTCTGATTCTGCATAGATGGCATCCTGACTCCTCCCACATCGCTTCTGTAACTACATCAGCAAAGCAGCCAGG
>CABHPQ010170571.1:37810-67022 GCA_902168405.1 Peromyscus aztecus | reverse complement strand
TTTTTTCTAAATTGGAGACAGTTGTGTAGAATGGAGATGGCAATTTATAGTTGTCCAACAAATATTTCTTTATTGTTTAGGTCTTAAAGTAGATTAGAGTTTGCTTGCCCAAAAATAGTGGTCAGCTATATATTTTGAGCATAAGACAGAAGAAGAGCTGAAATAGGAGCTAAATTACTGTCACTGAACAAAAATGACAGTGACGAAAACTTATTGGTATTTTCATTAATCTTTCTGTTCCAAGCATTGACCTTGTCTAGCTATGATTGCATCAAAGAGGATTTTGGCTTCTCAAAGTGTGGACTGAAAGTTAAATAAACTGCTGTGAGAAACAAGAGTGCTAGGAGCAGATGTGCGCTTCCCTGGGGAGTAGAGTCTGTTGCATAAATTGTAGGTTTAGATGTGGATTCTTATTATACCACATAGTTTTCATGACACCTCCATGTACCTCATCTGTGCATATTCTATCCCACTCTGTGTTACATCTGTTACTGCTGATGCAGTAAACAATGACATCTCACCTGTAGTAATGGTAGTCTCTTTTGGATGTTTCTCACTTGGCACAACACTGAGAAAGGCAGAGAGAAAGAAAGGGTAAGAAATTCACCTCAAGGACCAGCAAGAGACTGAAGTACTTTTAGGTCCAGGAGTTGGAGCTAGGGCTCCAGAAGCCCCTTCAAGAAACATGAGCTAAACTCATTGAGAAAACTCACATTGCTGTAAAGATTGCTAAAGGCAGACCACAGTGGGAACCTCGTAAACACTCTCAGCCAAGGTGGCGCACGCCTTTAATCCCAGCACTCGGGAGGCAGAGCCAGGTGGATCTCTGTGGATTAAAGACCAGCATGGTCTTCAGAGCGAGATCCAGGACAGGCACCAAAAGTACACAGAGAAACCCTGTCTCAAAAAACTAAAACGGGCCTGGAGAGATGGCTCAGAGGTTAAGAGCACTGGCTGTTCTTCTAGAGGTCCTGAGTTCAATTCCCAGCACCCACATGGTGGTTCACAACCATCTATAATGAGATCTGATGCCTTCTTCTGGCCTGCAGACATACATGCAGGCAGATCACTGTATACATAATGAATAAATAAATCTTTAAAAAAAAAACTAAAACAAAACAAAACAACAAAACAACAACCACAGCAAAACCCTTTCAGCCAAAAAAAACTCTTGAAGGAAGTTAGAATTCATCCTTCATTATCTGTGTGTGTGTGTGTACTTCATATAATACAGTGATGTCTTGGGGAAAAACATTTATCCATCTTTATAGTTAGGATATTTGAAAAAAATTCATAATCCTGTCTTTGATGAAATCATTTTTTCTGTGATCTTGTCATACATTTTTATTAACCTTAATTGGAATCATTATTTCAGAAAAGAATAGTATATCCATTTTTATTAATGTGAATTTTTCATGTGAACTATGATAATTTGCACGTGTTAATTGATAAATATAAAATGTATAGTATTGGAAAATGATTGAGTAGCAAGGAAATCCCTCACCATTGTTTGATATAGCTCATCACCTGCTTGTGAGGATATAAACAGGGAGAGTAGAAAGCAAGTCCTTTGATCGGGAATCATCTGGGCTCATTTCTTCTTAATAGTTAAATGGATGCTTGTGATTATCTGTTCAATAGCCCATTGAGGAGCAGGTTAAACAAGCAGCAATTTTCTACCTAGGAGCATTTCAGATCCATTATCAGAGGAAAATGATTACGGTGTGATGCTGCTGTTCCTTGGGGTTTACAGAGGAAAATGTTAGCAATTAGGTAGTTGTGAAATGATTTGTTTAATAGAAGGAGCACTGGGGGTTGAAATCAGAAGATGCAGGGCTGGATTCCTGCTCCAGTACCCACCAGCTGCATGACCTGTAAGATGTTGCCTAGCTACTCTAAGCTAATACTTTGCTGCTAAGAAAATGGAAGTGCCTACCACAGTCAGAGAAGGGCTCCAAGGTTGGGTTAGGCGCTGTTTCTAAAAGTGCTTGGAACTTGTCACACACTTTTGTGAAGGAACGAAACTATTTCTAATGATCCCCTCTGCCGTTTTCTTCTGCAGAAAGTGAGCGAGAAAGTTGGAGGAGCTGAAGGTACCAAGCTAGACGATGACTTCAAAGAGATGGAACGGGTGAGTCTTCACTTCTTAGCCTTCCCTCGGCACGAAGTTGTCCCTGGGAAGAGGGGGTTGTGAGGCTGTTCTGTACTAGAGTCTCCAAATGTTCTGTTTCTTAAAAAAAAATGCTCCTTTCACTGCCTGTTGTGAACTAGAAACTGGGAAGCAGCCTGTCTCCCCCGTGTCCATCCAGAGAACAGGGCCACCGTGAAGAGGAACGGTGTGGTGCTTTCCTGAGAGGTTTCTCATCACGTTTCCTTACCAGGGTGGTGGATGTAGAGCTGTGGTGGAATGTGGGTGAGCTGGAAAGGAAAGGGGGGACATGGTGGATGATGTCTCAAAGCTCAGACGGGACTTTGAGTCTCTCTCTGACTCCACTGGACTTTCCTATGAGGATGGTTCCTGCCAGAGGCAGGTCAGAAGAGTGAGGAGAGAGCAGTTTGGGAGTCCAGTTGACCTGGCCTAAACTCTGCTTCCACCACTTATTATAAAAGTCCAGGTTGTTCTTGGAGTATCCATTTTGCGTATGGCAGCAATACATGAGAATACTAATGCTCACTTAAGAATGTTTATTATTGACTAAAAAGGTAAGTAAATCACTTAGCATTCTGTCTGAAACATTATAGGTTCTCAACAAGCGAGGTTAGAGTTTGTGAATTAGTCTCTTTTTCTCCTGCGATATTAGATGTATTTTTTCTTTCACTTTGAGGTTGTTCACAGCAAGAGATGTTCAGACCTAAGAGGATGAGTGATTGTTGAAATGTACAAAGAATACTGTGGGTAGGTGTTAAAGGATAGTCCCTGTGCTTAAAGAGGATGTGGTAAGCCCATGATACACAGAGTATTATTAATTATATTATTAATGATAATTACATTAATATATTATTAATTATAATTATGTATTATTAATATTTTGCCTCTGCACACTATTATAACAAAACATTTTTTCTTTATATTCTAGTTTGAGTCTCTAAGAAGATTTTCATGGGCCTAATATTTTTTGTTCCTTAGTGCTTCCTATCTTTTCAATTTTCCTCCTAATGGGTTCATGGATAAACTAAAAATGACTCACTTCAGGCGTCTGTGACATAGGATAGAGATAAAATTCCAGAGTGTGTGGTGTTCACCACAGTCTAGAGGGGAGGACAGAGGAGATAGTTAATGATGCTGTACCCGGCTGAGCTGGGAGCGGGAGACTTTGGTGACCTTCTGGTGGAATTGTGGAGACTGAACAAGAGTTGAAAACCTAGTATGTCTCAAGTAAAGGAAGGAACACAGAAGCAAACAGGAGAGAACAGTACAGCTTCTGCAAAGATGAGACCAAAATGCCCAGCTCTTGTCAAGTGCAACTGGACAGTTTTGGCCTGGCCAGCCCCTCTGCCTTAGTTCCTTACCTTGGCTTTGCTAATGACTGCCCATTGTTGATGTCCTATACCAGTGTTCTGAGTCTTGTCCAAAAGTCTGAGAACTTGACCTCTCATACCCTGTACCTGGCTGCTACTTTCCCCAACTGAAGTCAAAGTCTGTCCTTATTTCCCATCTCCTCTTGATCTTCAACCAAAGCTGATAAACACTGACTTTCATGGTGGTAGACACAGCAGCCTACCCATCACTTGCCAACATCCATGTCTCTAGACAGACATACATCCTCACAATGACAGCTTTGTTTTGTCCTGAGAAACCCACAAAGCTGCTCATTTGCACCAGTCTCTGGGTACCTGCTCTGCCCTCCTTAGCCTCTCTCTCCTTTCACTCCTCCTGAGAGCACTGCAGTATGCCTCAGGGCTGACTACCACAGCCTTACAGAAGCTTGGGCAAGTAGTTAGGGATTTGAAATGTATAGGTGTCAGGAGTGAGTTCTACATTGCACATCTGCCCTGAATAAAGCTGCTAAATGAGGGGGCTGACTGTAAAGCTAAGACAAGACAGCTCTTTGTGTCTTAAATAAAACTGAAAAGCAAAGGGAATTTGGAGAATGGAGTTTAATCACTGAGCAACTAATTAGACCTTTGGAGACTTATTTTGCTACAAAATCCATGCCAGTCTTACAAACTAATTAAAATGAGAGCATCTTGCCAAACATTTTACTTTAGGCAAATATCCACTGACTTCCCTCAGAGTCTGAAGATGAAGTGTAAGATTTATGTTCCTTATTTCATCAAAAGTCTCTGGAGTGTTTGTTTCAAATCTAGATTCCCCTTGTAATAAAGCAAACTTGTGATTGAAGAACCTACCCGTGTTCCTGCATTTGGGTTTTTCTCTAAGTAAATTCAGATATTTGGATTTCCGTACAGTGTAGAAACTGTTTTATTTAATTTTATTGTGCACATCTTTTGTTTCATCTGTGATTGTCCTACAGTTTGTACTCAACCAGTGCTGAGTGTATCGGGAGGTAAACTATTTTTACAGTCGTTGAAGAGCACTTGCTGTGGACTTCAAATCTTAACAAGTTAGCTACTCACAAAAATCTTTTAGCTCAGTGTTTCCAAGCCTACCAAAGAATCAGCATCTAACCTTTCATGGTTGGGTTTCTGTTCAGCAAATGCTTGAGGTGGAGAAAGCTTTATTTAGTTGGACTCTCAGAGGTGTGATTAGTCAACAATATGAAATAAATTAGAGGTCTGCAGCAAGCAGCACTCCCGGGAGAGAGGTGGCTCTTCCTAGAAGTTCTCGCTAATCTCAACCTACTCGGCTCTGCCACCAAGATGCAGTGCCACGCCAGCCTGGCTCACCCTGCAGCCTCCTCTTCCCTAGCTGATGTTGGAGGCCTCTGGCGGTGTTGTCTCCACGGGAGCTTTGCCCTTAATCATGGCTCTCTTTCTCTTAAGTACCTTGCGTGGCGCTGGATTTCATTTTAACGGTACATGTTTTCCTTACTTACCAGTTTCATGAAATATAGACTGAATTCCTTTCTGTGATCCAGACATTTGGAAGATTTCTTCTTTATAAAGTTGCAGCTTTTTGTTGTTGACGGCTGTTAATAGAAGATCTAGAATTTGCCGGGCTGTGGTGGTGCACGCCTTTAATCCCAGCACTCGGGAGGCAGAGCCAGGAGGATCTCTGTGAGTTCAAGGCCAGCCTGGTCTACAGAGCGAGATCCAGGAAAGGTGCAAAGCTACACAGAGAAACCCTGTCTCGAAAAACCAAAAAGAAAAAAAATCTAGAAGTTGAGGAACTTTTGATTCCTTCTCAAATTTCTATCAGTTGCTATGGTTATACAGAATGGGAGAAGGTTTCAATGAGCTGGTATGTAGTTTTAGTCATTAATTCACTTAGAAAATATGTAAATACCTCCATGTGCCAGACATTGTGCTGGGAACTAGAAACACGTAGGTACATCAGGCCCAATCTCTCAAGGAGCTTTCAATTTGGGTGGGAAAAACGGGGGAGTATAAATAGATACCAAATAAGACATAGTACTTAGTGTCCTGGAAGGATTTCCACAAAAGACACCAGAGAGTGTCCAAACACAGGTTTCATAGAGCAACAGAAACTTCTAGAAGACAGACTACTGAGCTGAATCTTCAAATCTTCTCTTGTACTTCGTATGAGTATCATGCAAGATTCCCAGTCAATGGGCATAGAGTTTTTCTGTAGCCTAAAAAGCATCTTGGGAAATTCTTTGTTTAAATCACAAAAGGCTCTGGGGCTAGAAATATGAAAATAAACCCTTTAAATAAAAATACAGTTCCTAAAGGGGAGCAGTCAAGTTTTAAGAAAGACAAGATCTTGGGAGAGAAAAGAAAAGCTGCCATCCAATTGAGTGTGAGAGGGTGAGGATTATTGGCAAAGTCCAATGTGGAGAAAGCTGGTAGATGGTGTCCATGGTCATTACCCTCTTACTTTAGTTACTACAGGAAGAGATGTTTAGTCTCATCCATCTCTAGTGAGAGAACTAGGATTCATGAGCAGAAACCACCTGGCTCACTTTAAGAGAGAACCTCTGTTTACCAAAGCTGTTTTTTGTAAAAGCCATAGAAATCATCAAATTCCCTACCTGCTCACGTTGAAACACAAGCTAAGCTTACAGTTCCCAGCTATCAGGGGAGGCATGCTAGTCATTGCTTGAGTTTTGTAGCAAGTAATTTTCTACTAATTATGAGCATTTAAAAGATACTGCTGTTGGATACCAGTGATATGTCTCAAATGGGAGAGAAGAGAGGAACAGCATTGCAGCCAGTATACTCAGAATACCTTCTCTAAGTAGACTTGGGGTTCACCATGATACTGGGGGTCTCCTTCACGGAATAGGAGTGAAGGAGACATGGGTCACTGGCCTAAGACATTCCCTTGCTGGTGTAAGCTAGATGAAGGGCTTGAGTCGCAAACAAGATGAGCTTCAAAGACGTCCTTCGGCTCTGCCTGAAGTTCTTTGGAGACAGGCTTCCTCAGTTACGTGTGTGGAATGTATGTCAAAGCTATACTCAGTATGGGCTAAGGCCTAAGAAGATTAACAAAATGAAAATTAATATATTAGAGTAACCAGAGCCTAAACCATCCTTCATTTTTAAAATGTGACCTGTCAGCCTTTCTGAATAGATGGTTTCTGCTTTAAAGCAGGCAGTTTGGAGATGGCTGTTAATTCTCCCAGAGTCAGTAGGGAGCTATTAAATGTACCACTCTGGGATCAGCCTGTCTTTCCGCCGGACAGGCTTTCCCAGGATGCTGCTTTCATCATGTCCCCGTGACTTACTTATTTAGCTGTTCTCTTTCAGTGCTTCAGGTGAGTGTGTGTAAGTTCTTAACCATAGTGAACTATAGTAACTTAATAATAAAATTAAAAACTTGAAAATACGTTGGTGTTTTATATGGCATTTTAAGCTCTTTGACATAACCACTGGGAATTTTTCCTTATCTAAGTGGGCATTTAATTCATGTCATTATTATTGATTGCCAAACCCATAGACTACCTGTGCCACATGTAATGTGTTCTGCTTCTGGCATCTGACAATATGAAATAATGTCTTTCATACTTCCATTGCTCTGTAAAAGATTCCATAGTTTCCATGTTTTTTAAGTTCAGAAAACACTGATTTATTTTCTACAGGGGAGAATGTTATTATATATTCATACATCTGTATATGAAACAATAATCCCATTATGTCATTTCACTGTCTTTTAGTGTTCTGGTATCTGATATTCCAAGACTGGAAATAAGAACCACATTCATAGATTAAGCATGACATGCTCCAAGCTCCCACCTTAGCTCAGGGCTCAGCACATTCTCTTGGTACGTCTCTGAAACTTTTTGGGCTGCAGGTCTTTGCCCTCTGTCTTGTAAGTCCTCTCTAGGGCTATTGAAGCACACAAAGGATCCATTGGCAATGCCTGTGTCAACGAGTGTAGCTATGTTAAAAGAAATGAAACAAAATTTAGAGGAAACTGAAATCAGACATTTTTATGATTATTATGTACAATAAAATAGAAATATTAATTTCTTTTTTAATCCTTTAAGGTATGAAGGTATGTTTAGGGTGTATTTCCAAACCTATACACAGGGAAGGAATACTTAAGAAGATTAGCAAAATTAGAATGGATTCATCAGTAATCAGAGTCTAATTCCTTCCTTATTTTTCAAATTATTAATTAGACTTTCTGAATACATATGATATCCGCTTTAAAGCAAGGCAGTTTGGAGACAGGTTGTTAACTCTCAGGCCACACAGAAGGATGTCTTTGAAGCTCACCCTCCCTGGTGGCTTGCCGCCATAGTTTTGACCATTGGCCATAGTTTGGCCACCCCTTATTTAACTTGAAAATGCTGTTTCCTCTGTTTGTGGAGTATAGGAGCAGGCATTCCAAAGCCACAGTATACCTGTCCGGTTCAAGGGATGAGCTCCAGTGTCTGGCACATTGTTTGAGACAGTGTCTCTATTTATTTACAGCTGTGTGCCAGACTAGCTGGTCTGTGAATTTCCTGTCTTAACTTCCATCTGCCAGTAGGGCAAATTGGGGTCAAAAAGCTTGTGCTAATGTATCTGGTGGGTTGTGGAGATCCAAACTCAGGCCTTCAGGCTTATGTGCCAAACACTTTACCCATTGAGCTATCTCCCTGTCCCAAGAGAGCCATTTCTTCATTTGGTTCTTTCTCTGGACTCAGTTATACATTTCAAGACTGGTTAATGGAAAAAGAATCTAAAGTATTGGGAGTTGCTAAACCTTGGCATTAAGAAGATTCTGGCACAGACCAGAATCTGTGAAGGATACATGCCTATGATTCTGGCTTAAAAAGAAAGTCATGTATTACACAAGGGTTACAGTCCCTAAATAGGAGTCCATGTTGTATACATTCACAGTTCATTTCCTGTTAACAACCATCCCCAGTGCTAGAGACAACAACAAAATTCATTGGTGCAACAAATACTTGAGAGCAACAAGTTAGTTTTTTTTGATTCTCAGTTTTTCTGAACTTTCATTCCAAGGTTAGCAGGCTCATTGCTTTGGGCTTAAAGTGATGCAGAACATTATGACAACAGCAGCATGTGGCTTAAGGTGGCTGTCCAATCATCATGGTTCAGATGCAGAGATAAGAAGTGGAGGGGCCAGGGACAAATACAACTGTCAAAGGCATACCTTTAGCAATTCTTTTTTTCAAAGCAGGCCCCACTTTCCAACTCTCAACAGTCAGTTGTGAACCCACCAGTGAATAAATCCATCCGTTATAGCAGAGTCCTCATGACTCAGTTCCCTTGCACTGAGCGGCTCCACTTGCTAGGGAACCAAGTCTTCAGTATATGAACATTCTGGGGACATGCTTCATATCCAAAGCTATATACTGTACTTTCCCAATCAAAGCAAGATTAACTGAAAATGGAGCCTTGGGAGCTCCCCCAAATAGAAGATACTGTAATTAAGAATACACCAAAAGTCATTTTCAGATTAGGAGATTTGGACAATGTAAAAACAAACAGGTATACATCATAAGCTCAAAGTTAAATTGTGCTATTCTTCCATGGGATTAAGCTCTTGTTAGTTTTAATAAATGATAAATCTTTGTGCCTATGTTACCAGATTTAGTATTAAGAGATGATATGGCTGGACAGTGCCCATTTAGGTGTATGAAGGCCTTACCAGCAGGAGCCTGACAGGATGTAGTAAGGAATGGCACCACTTTTGCTGTTGATTTATTTGTTGTGTCTGATACAATCAGTTTAGCCAGAATCCTGAGGATAAGGGATAGAAGGTAGAAATTAGTCATCCTTCTCCTGGAAGATGTCTTTAGAACAGTGAGTCACTAGACAATTCACTTCCAGTTCTCTTTCTTAGAAACCTCCATCTGTGGCCTTGGGGAAGGACTTTTCTTTCATTATCATGTCATTGGTTATGTGAGCTTAGAAGTTCATTTTCCTTCTCTGCATCTTTAAGTTGTACATTTTAAAGGTCAGGGATTGGGCTACTGTACTACTGAGTTCTTGCTCTTGTGTCCATTATCTCTATCAGGTGGTAGCCCAGCAGAATCCAATAAAAAGTAAAGGGCCAGTAAAAGAATTTGCTAAAGGCTATTCCATGTTGTTCCTGTATCCTGAAAAGAAACCATAGAAATAACCATATTGGATAAAATTCTTTCCAAAAAATGATAAGTGCCTAAAATAAATTCTGTACTGAAAGTGTAAAGTTTAATGTGAATGTACACAGCTTCTGTTCCAAATGCCTGTTCTAACTGGATAGAAGTTCATGGAGTTGTATAGATTTTGTGTCTGGTTAACTTTGGTGTGTGATGGTTTATGCCAATTTTTATAATAAAGTTTATAAAATTAAAATGAATTTCAAGTGAAGATTATATTATGCTCCTATCAAATAGTTCAATGGAGCTTGTTTTTTTATTGATAACAGAAGTACTGAAGGCGTCTGCTTTAGTGAGCACCGAGTCTGAAAAATCTGTGTTGTCAACTTCTTAGGAGACTTTGGTCAGACCATTTGGAACACCAAGACATTTTTTTTTGTCTCCATTCTGTTTTAATGTTGAATTCTACTCTGGGGACCAAACACAGTACTCTTAATATTTTTATCTGTAAGGTGTCTGGTGATCTGGGACTACCGGTTTGATCCCTATGAGCCTGTGAACGGCTTCCCATGACTTCCTTGCTAACCCACCTATGGACAGTGTACAGCAGGCACTGTTGCTGCAGCCTCTGTTGAGAAGACAGAAGAGTTGGGCACAAGGGGCCTAGCAAGTCAATATGATAGTGTCACTTCTGCGGGGCAGGTCCAGATACTTACTGTAGATGAAAGTCCCATCTACATCTAAAGTGGTGAGGACTTTCATAACTAACCAGAGGATGGGGTGGCAGTTCTTTGTTCCTGATCCTGTTGGGTTGCTCTCTCAGGTCCCTAGCCCCAATTAGGGATGGCACAAAGTGCCTTCCAGCCCTGCTGTGGCGTCTTCTGGAATTGGGGAGAAACAGCACATCATGTCTTCTTGTGGCAACCTTTCATTTTCAGGGAAAAAGAGCAGTCTGGAGCAAGCTTCTGATTCCCCCTGTATCTGTTTTCTCCTTCACGTAACGATGCTTAAATCTCTTTGATTATTGAGAAAGAGATGGGGAAAGTTAGAAACATGTCAGCCTCCTAGCAGATGATGCCACAGTACCAGATGGACATGGGGTGGTTCAAGTCTCAAGTCTTCCCATGCTTTCTTTCTTAGAAACCTTGACCTTTGGACTCCACTTCTTCTGCCATGGCCCCAGAGGACACTGGATACATTTGGCATCTAATTCCTCACTCCCAGTCTGTCTTATAGTCAATAGAAGATCTGTGTTTGTTCTTTCAGGTTCTCTGCCCTTTCAGCGTGTTTGTGCAGTATATACAACCTAGAACTCTCTCCACTGATCTCAAGCGTTCTGTGACTTGAGTCCAGAAGGGTGTCTGGCATTTGGATAAAACTGCCAGGCCCTCCTTTGGTAGTGCTCCACTCCAGGGAGCTGGCACTCCCTTAGCACTAATCATCCAAGCCTCAGGGGTATTAAGATTTGGAGTCAGTCAAAAGGACAGTGGTTCAGGGTTCTCCAGCAGGCTCATGCCTCCAAAAGAGAGTACTTGTAAAAGTTATTTTACACCATTACCTTTCCAGAGTCACAGGGAAAATCATGTGTTTTGCTCATCCTCATAATCACAACTGCATGCTGTATTATGACTTTGGTGGGATAAGAAGTTATTAAATATTGAAAAACCAAACAAGATAAGGTATTTTAATAGCTATAGTATAGAAGAGAAGGAGGTTTACTCTATACAAAGCAGGTTTCACCAAATACAGTTAGTGTGGAGATTGGTTAGGATCCCTTGCGGTCCTATAAAAAGTGACGAAACAAAATATTATCAATGGCAGGGGAATTGGTTTATTCCTGTTAGTCATCTGTGCTATGCACCAATGCCCTTCACAGCCTAATAAGAAAAGTAAGAAGCTATATCTTATGGTGTTTCCCTAACCTGGCTGTGTGGAGAGGGTAGGGCTGAACTGCTGGGGGAAATGCTGACCATTCCCAGTGGTCTGCGCCAGGATTTTTAGTGTCAGAATTTGATATTTATAACTAGCTAAGTGTTCGGGACCAACTAGAGGTATGTAGAAGTAACCAACTGTCTTATTGAATAAGAAACACAGAGCCGATTCAGAGAAGAAAGCCAAGAGGTCAGAGCCTTACCCTTCCTGTTCCAGCGATCCTCTACAGCCAAGAGAGACCTACTTCCTGTGTGTTTGTCTTTAAATAGACTTTCTGTTCTGCCTTCTCATTGGTTGTAAACCCAACCACATTACCGTCTCGTCACTGCCTGTCTGTAGGTCACTCTAGGTCTTCTATGGTTGGTATTGAGATTAAAGGCATGTGTCTGCAATGCTGGCTGGTTGACCACACAGAGATCTACCTAACTCTGCCTACCAAGTGCTGGAATTAAAGGCGTGCACCACCACCGCCCAGCTTTTGCTATGGCTTTGCTAATAGCTCTGACCCCTGGGCAACTTTATTTATTAACATACAAATCACATTTCAGTACAAATAAAATATCACCATAGAGGTATTTACTGAGGATATTTATATTCTGAAGATGAGGCCAGAATTTACATAGAAAGTATAAGCAGAATTGAAGACATATTCTTTTTAAATTATTATTGTTGTTGTTGTTATTTTCTTTATTGTCCCCCCCACCATGTGCATGATACCTATATGGGAGTGTATATGCCACAGTATGGGTATGGAGGTTAGAAGAAAGCTTGTGGAGTTACTTCTCTCCTTCTACTTTTACTTGGATCCCAGGAATTAATCTCAGATCTCCAGGCTGGCTAATCCACTCTATCACTTGAGCCCCCTGAGTGTCCCAGCATTATTTGTTATGGACGAGAAACCAGTTGCCCAGTCTGGCCCATTTATGGCATCTAGTAAAAGCTTGAAGGCAAAATGTTACTGACAAACTCTGTATTAGTTTTGCTGAAAGAGAAGGAAGTATACTTTGAAGCAAATTTTGGGAAAATACCAGTTTCCTTCTTGGGTGGATAGGCTTTTTAACGGACAGTGCTCAACAGGAAGTCATCCTCTTCTCTAGCTGCTCCTCATTGTGTCTCACCTGCTCCTGCAGGACTTGTCACTGCGTGCTTGCCCCACTGGGGTCCTGTGTGAGCTTCAGAAAACTCTGGGCTCTAAAGCAAATGATGGTGCCATTTATCATATTTATATTTCCATTTCAGAAAGTGGATGTCACCAGCAGGGCTGTGATGGAAATCATGACTAAAACGATTGAATACCTTCAACCCAATCCGGGTAAGTGTTGTCTTGTACAGTTGGAGTTCCCTCAGGTTAGCCTCTCACTGATTGGCAGGTTAGATTTGGTAGGTTTCTCCTTCCTGTGAGGGAGGGGCCATTTTAAAGCTCACATTGAAATGTCTGCAAGATCATGTGGTATTTTATCCAACTGTGGTGTCTTTAACAGTGAGTATATACAGCATGGGTGACAGACATATCATGTCAGGGTAGCTACAAGGTCTTTTCAGATGATCTTTAATTTTTCAAGAAATGGTAAGAAAATGAATATGAGATGGTTTTGACATGGGTTGTGATGACTTCCAAAAGATAAGAAAAAGGGGAAGCCAGGTATTTTTGTGAAGTACAAATGGATTATGCTCATACAGCATGGAGGGCTGTGCCTTCCCCTCTTCTCCAGGCACACCACAGGCCATCATTAGTTCCCGAGAACCTCTTGCACTAGATCTGAGGCAGGAATTGTAGTAGAGATAACGGAGTGTCCCTAGAAGAGAGAACCAGGTATGGCTGCTGCTGTCTCTGTTGGTCCTAGGTAGAGCAGAGCACACTGGCCTCCATCACAGTCCTTCTGACATTGTACAGGCTTCAGGTCCTGACTCCAGCTACAAATTGAAGCAAGGCTGAATGTGCTTCTTGAGGGAAACATGAAGATTGGCAAAGCTCGTGGCTCTTGAGTCTAGTTTCTTTGGGAATTTCACTTAAGATGCTAGCTCTCTGGGCGTCCTTGAGATCCAGGCAACTATTTCAGTCTCAGTGGGTTCCGATGCAGGGTCTCAGTGACAGAGGGTAACAAGAGCGTGGCAGGAGGAAGCAGACAACTGCTGTGGTGCTGATGCTGCAGGCTGTGTCCTCATGCCTGGCTGCTGACTACAGCCAGCTTTCCATCTCTCCTTACTATGGCAGCTCAGTTGCTATTTCAAAAATGAATCAGTGATGTTGAAATGATATTCTATTTTTCCTTAGGCCATATTAGAGATGAGATGATGTGGTAGGGAGAAATATAGAAAAAAAATATGATAGGGTACAGAAATGAACTTAACTGCTGGTAGACCAGGTAAGTTTTCAAGCTGACTTGTAAGCCATGTAATGACTAGCAAGAAACCAAGTTCCCTGTCGTTTCTAGCGTTTCTGTTCCATAGAGATATAAAGATCTCATAGACGCACACACATTTATTCAAACAACTGTACTAGGTCAAGTCTCGAAAAGAGAACGGCTCACCTTACCGTGCTTTACCACAGCAATGGCTTTATAGAAGCAAGAAATGTTCCTGTTACCTTTGAGAAGACCCTGAAAGTACCCCATGCTTCCTTCATACTCATGCGTGAATTGTGTTGGTAGCTAACTGTTGTGGGGCCTCGTGTCAGGAACGAGAGAGGAAATACGGACTTTGTTAATACTGAAGCTTTGGTACAGTACCAGTAACATGCAGTCTCATCTTTAAACGTAGCTCATTTGATTTTCTGACCATATCATCTATGCCTATCTTATATTTTGGTCATATTCAGCCAGTTCCTCTCTCATTTTTCCCTCCTCACACTGATACTTCCTACTTTCCATCCAGTCCCCCTCCTACTTCTGAGTCTTTTTGTGTGTGATCTAGTGAGGGCCATTCGGATTGCTTACAAACGTGGGTGAGGGTTATTTGCAGCAGCGTGGGCAATTTATGAGTGGCCTGCACCACAGAAGATGACTCCTTCCTGCCCAGAAGCCATTAACGGCCTGTGAATCCTCAGGGAGGGGCGGGGCCTGGTGAGTTCCTCCCTATCCATGATGGAATGTGGACAGGCCTAATCTTGTTTGGAGAATCACACCTCCTGTGAATTGAGCCACATCATGCAATACTCCTCTCTTCCTCCAATTCTTATATTCTTTCTAGTTTCTCTATCACAGTGTTTCCTAAGTGTTGGAGGGTATGAGTAGATGTCTCATTTTGTGCTGAGAACTCCATATCTTATTCTCTCAAACTCTACCAATTATGAGTATCTGCAGTAGCTACTATCTACTACAGAAGAAGCTTCTCTGACCAAAGTTGATGGTAGCACTAATCTGTGGGCAGAAATGAAACATTTAGAAAAAACTTTGAGGGACCACATGTCCATTTAGCAAAGTAACTGCTTTGGGCTAGGCCCTAAGACCCGTGTCCTCCCCATCGTGGACTTTTTGGACTAAATTGGAAGTAGGCTTGTATTTTCTCCCATGAATTGAGCCTCAAATTAAATCAGGAAGGGGTTGGGTACCCACATAAGAGACATGCCACCGTTGCACCAAGAAACACATCTTGCTTGGCTGTTGCTAACGTAGCATGCAGGGTCCACAGCTGAGTAAGACAGTTGGCAGTTTTCCTCTAGCAGCCTGAAAAGAACCTTCTGGTAATATGAGGACTAGCTGGCAGGGAGGAAGCTTCCTGCTCAGTTCAGCTCCATTTCTCTAGGTCCTCCTATCTGAGAGTATGGATCCTCAACAAAGGTCTTTCAATCTAGATTTGGTGGGCAATCAAGAGCAGTGGCAATCGCTTGTATTATTGAGGGGTGGTTCAATAGCCTCCATGACCAAATATGAGTTCATAGGGAGATATTGGACCTCTGGCACTAGGATTATTGTTTAATAAACTATGGCTTCTGGGAACAGCTTTATCCACCAACACAGGGCACTGCTTTCACACTTTTTTGTTTTCTTTTTTCTTTTTTTAATTATAGTTTTAATTAGCTTACATAGGAGCAAGTTGCCTTATGGCTTTTTAATACCTCCTTACTCTCTACCCTCCCACCCCCTCCTCTCACATCTCCCTGCCCCCACCTCTGCTTGTGTTTCTTACCCTTACTGTTTCCTCCTTTACTTTCAGATGACCTCAGTCTGCTAACTGGCCTCTGCGAAAGCCTCATTTTCACCCCTCTCAGGGCCCATTTCCAGCTTCTTGGCCTGTACAGAAACTCACTCCCTCATAAGCATACATACAAAGTTCAAAGCTAAGATACACATCTGAGAGAGAACATGCACTGTTTGTCTTTCTGAACCTGGGTTGCCACACTTAATCTGTTTTGTTTTATGGTTCTAACCATTTTCCTATAAATCACATATTCCATTGTTTCACAGCTTAGTAAATTTCATTGTGTATCACATTTCCATTTGAAGCATGCCTCTGTCTATTCTGTTTCCTTGCTATTGTGAGTAGAGCAACAGTGAACAGGAAGGCAGGCATGTCCACGGTAGGATGTAGAGTCCTTTGCGTTTATGCTCAGGAGTGGTACTGCTGGATCCTATGGAAGTTCTATTTTCAGGTTTTTGAGAACTCTCTGCCCTTATTTCCGTAGTATTTGCACTAGTTTACACTCCTACTGTGAATGAATAGGGCTCCCATCCCATTCTCCACATTCCAGCCAGCATGTGCCATCATTTGTTTTATCATGATAATGGCTGTTCTGACTCTCAAAGGAGTTTTATTTTGCATTTCTCTGATGACTAACACTTTTTAATGTAGATTTTGAACACTTTCAAAAATATTTGTCATTTGTAACTTCTTCAGAGAGCGCTCCTTTCAGTTCCATAGCTGTATTTTCAATTGGAGTGTTTGTTTTCTTGTGTGTGTGTGTGTGTGTGTGTGTGTGTGTGTGTTTTTTTAGTTCTTTGTAATCTGGACATTAACCCTCTATTAAATGTATAGCTGTCAAAGATTGTGTCCCATCCTGTAGGCTGGCTCTTCCTAACCATTTCCTAACTTCATGAGGTCCTGTTTAATTAGCTGTTGGCCTTATTTCCTTAGCATTTGGGTCCTATCTGAGACCTTACTTATCCCAGTATGATGACACGTTTGTCCTATTTTTATCTCTAGCAGTTTCAGGCATTTCAATACCACCTTAAGGTCTTCTTTCTATTTGGGGTTGATTTTTGGAGAGGTGAAAGATAAGATCTAGATAATTTTTCTACATGGAGATACCCAGGTTCCCAGCACCATTTGTTAAAGAGGCCGTCTTTTCTCCAGTGAGTATTCTTGGTGTCTTTGTGAAAAATCAAGTAGCTATAATTGTTCGGGTTCATTGCTGAATGTTCTATTGTATTCTGTTTATGTCTTTTGCACCACTGTTTTCTATCCATGGCTCTGTAATATAGTTTGATATGAGGTATAGTGAAACCACTAGCCTTACTGGTTTTTTTCTTAGAATTTCTTTGGATGTCTGTGCTTCCAGATCAATTTTAATGATTTTTTTCTTTCTATTTCTGCGAGGAATGGCATTAGAATTTTGATGGGGATTATGTTGAATATATAGATTGTGTTTGGTAAGATAGCCATTTTTATAATGTTGATTCTTTCAATATGAGCATGGGACATATTTGCATATTCAAGTGTCTCCTTCAATTTCTTTCCAATGTTTTAATGTTTAAGAAGTCTTTCACTGTTTTGGTTAGGGTCATTCTATTTTTGTGTATATGGCATTTGTCAATTATGGTTTCCCAAATTTCTTCCTCAGCATCTTTGATATTAGTATATGGAGAGGCTACTGATTTTTTAATATTAATTTTGTATCTTGCCAGTATGCTGAAAGTGTTGGTCAATTTTAAGAGTTTTCTAGTGGAGTCTTTAGGGTATGATGTATTGGCTTACATCATCTACAAACATGGATACTTTTCTTCTTCCTTCCCTATATGCTTTCTTTTCAATTGCTTCTCTTGTCTTACTGCTCTTGCTAAGCTTTCCAGTACTATACTGAATAAGTGTAGAAAAAGTGGACAGCCTTGTTTTGTCCCTGATTTTAGTGGAACTGTTTTGAGGTTTTCCCTATGTAATATAATGTTGGCAATAGTTTTGTTATCTATTGCCTTTATTGTATACAGATATGTCCCCTCTGTTCCCAGTTTCTTTGTAACCTTATCATGAAGGAATATTGGATCTTGTCAAAAGCCTTTTCTGCATCTATTGAGATGATCCTGTGATTTCTATCCTTAAGACTGTTTATACAATTTATTACATTTATTGATTTTTTTATATGTTGAATTGATGACAGTGAATGATATTTTTGTGTGTTCTTGAATTCCATTATTAGTTTTCAAACACTACATTTATTCCTCCCATCCCACCCCGTGTGTGTGTGTGTGTGTGTGTGTGTGTGTGTGTGTGTGTGTGTGTATGTATGTATGTATGTTTATCTGGTTAAAGTATCATGATAAGATTGACTTTATACTGACTTTGTAAAAAATAAATACATAAAGATAGATAGATAGATAGATAGATAGATAGATAGATAGATAGATAGTGTTGCTTCTTTTTCTGTCTTATGGAATAATTTGAAAAGCATTGTGGTAGTTTCCTTTGAAAGTCTGGTTAAATTCCCCATTATATCCATCTAGGCCTAGACCTTTTTAGCTGGATATTTTTTCATTCCTACTTCTCTCTTGTTTGTTACACTATTAGATATGTTGAAATTATTTAGCTCATCTTGATTTAACTTTGGAAGGTCATGTGTGTCCAGAAATTCATGTATTTTGTTTAGTTTCTAATCTCATGAAATACATGTTATAGGGTCTGTTCTAATAACTTTATGAATTTCATTAGTATCTATAATAATTTTATAGCATTTTTCCTAATATAAAAATAAAATGCAATCAATTCATAGTGTAAATGTATTAAAAGCACATTGTGGGGCTGGTGAGATGGCTCAGTGATTAAGTAATTGCCATGCAAGCCTGATAACCTGGTTTAGAATTGCCCGAACACACGTAAGTCCAGATGCAGTATCATACTCCTAGAACTGCAGCATGCCCTTATCAGGCATTGGGGAGCAGAGACAGAGAAATCCCAAGAAACTGGAGGGCTACCTTGCCTGGTATATGAAGAAGCAAATAAGAGAAATGCTGTCTCAAATCTCAAACAAGATGAAAAACATAACCTGACACCTACCTAAGGCTGTCCTCTGCCCTCCATATATATGCTGTAGAGCACCTGTGCCTGTACTCATACAAATCATACACATTGTGATGGTTTGAAATAAAATGGACCCCAAAGGGAGTGGCACTGTTAGGAGGTGTGACTTTGTTGGAGTAGGTATGGCCTGGTTGGAGGAAGTATGTCATTGGGGACGTGGGCTTTGAGGTCTCATATATGCTCAAGATACTGTCCAGTGTCTCAGTTCACTTCCTGTTGCCTTTAGATCAAGATGTAAGGACTCTCAGCTCCAGCACCATGTCTGCCTGCATGCTGCCTTGCTTCCTGCCATGACTATAATGGACTAAATCTCTGAACTGTAAGCAAGCCACCCCAATTAAATGTTTTCTTTTATAAGAGTTGCCATGGTAATGGTGTCTCTTCACAATAGAAACCCCACCTACGATACACACATATATTACAGATATACACACACACACACACACACACACACACACACACACACACACACACACACACACCATCATGCAGATTCTCAGTAAAGACCCATCACTAATTATTTTTACTAATTTTAATGAAAATATGCTATGTCGCAGGTAGATATATTGAGTTGAACATTATCTCTGCACAAATTCATCTCTACCCAGAGTTCATAATGTGAACTGATTTGAAAATACTGTTTTTGGAGGCATTTTCAAATGAATTCACCCTAAATTTAGGAGTGGGCCTTGAACTAAGTACTAGTTTCCTTAACAGAAAAGAAGACGACATTGGGAAACACAGGAACATGACCAAGTGAAAATAAATAGACATTGGAATTGTGCTGTCCCAAGCCAGAAAGTGCAGGAGCCACACCATGCAGAAGGGGCAAGGGTCTCCCATAAAGCTTCCCCAGGGAGCCAACCCTCTCAACAGTTTGAGTTCAGATCTCTGGCATCCTGCTGTGAGAGAATAAATCCCACTGTTAGAAGCCAGTCAATTTTGTGGCAAATTGAAATAGTAGTGCTAGAAAGTGATATTGCTAGGTAGGCTTGTTTTCCCCCAGAAAAACAAACCGAAGACTAGGCCAAGGTATTTAAGAAATGACCAGGTATCTTAGTTACTGTTCTATTGCTCTGAAGATACAAGTCTGAAGTTGACCAAGGCAACTCTTATAAAAGATAGCATTTAATTGGGAGCTTGCTTATAGTTTTAGAGGGTTAGTCTATGATCATAATGGCAGGAGGCAGACAGGCCTGGCATTAGAGCAGTAGCTGAGTGTTTTATGTCTTGATCTGGAGACAACAGAGAGAGAGAGCGAGAGAGCGAGAGAGCGAGAGAGCGAGCGAGAGCGAGAGCGAGAGCGAGAGCGAGAGCGAGAGCGAGAGAGAGAGAGAGAGAGAGAGAGGGTTTGGCTTGGACTTTTGAAACCTCAAAGCTCACCCCAATGACTCACTTCCTCCAATAAGACCACACCTACTCCAACAAATCCACATCTCCTAATCTGTCTACTCTTTCTCAAGCAGTTCTACTTCCTGGTACTGGAGAACAGCCAAATAAATGAGCCTGTAGGGTCCATTCTTATTCATACCACCACACCAGGTTACATACTTAGGGTACATAAATCCAGAATGGAAATGCAGGTCTAATTGGCTCCCAAGCCCATGGCCATTTATGCATGATGTTGCCTCTGAGAAGGATGCTGTACTTATTTGGATACAGGAGGTCCTTTGCTTTCAGTGGATGTACCATGGAAATTCAGAAAAGAAATAGATTGCAGGATTGAGACTTTTTGTTGTTTTGATGATAGATCAAAAGAGGTAACTGAAGCAAATAGAAATTTTTAGAAATAATGCATCCTAATAGAGTACTAAATGTGTTGTTTACTTGCCATTGTAATTATTTTATGACCCTGAGAACTGAATGGACAAATGCCACCTAGAAAAAAACTTAAGGCCATCATCAGGCATATTCAAATTTTCTCCAGAAAAGCAATTATTTATGGGAGGGTCACATAAAAATGCAAATAAATGTCACACCAAAGAATTTAGAACCAAACATAATAATCCTGTATAATTTAAACAGTTCATTTGATAATTTATGACAGATAGGATTTGCTTTCTCTCTGAATTTCTTGTCCTGGAAACAGACATCACATGGGGTTCCTGGAAGGTGGCTGGTTGTCATTTTGCTGGTTATTCAAAACCATCTGGGTGTCCTTGGGAAGGAGACCCAGGAGTTCAGCCAATACCCAGAGGTACTTAGTGCTTTGGCGTAGCAGAACAGGGCGAATCCCCAAACTTGTCTATATCTCTTCCCTACTCTGCCTCATGGGACTAAAGCTGGCTTAACTATAAAGCTGGATTAACCGGTCAGGAGGCTGAATATTGGTACTGAATGTATGAGAGATGGCTTGAGTTAGGCAAGGATCCTAATTGGGGCCAAGGAACAGATTCTTAGAGATAAGACAATGGAATTGTGGGAAGTTACACTTTGAGGGTATTTAAAGAGTACCCCTGTTGGAGTGCTAGCTTAGGTGCTGGGTTTACATCTTACAGTTTGAGACTCTCAAAACATTTATATTCTTTAGACTCAATTCTTATCAAAAAGGTTATGAAGGAGATTTTATTTGATTTCAGGAATTTGTGTGTGTGCCTTATGAAGGTCTATCTTCATCCCTGACCTCCTCCAGAGTGGCATTTTAAAATGGCAAATCTGATCATATTATGTTACATAAAACCTTGAATTGTTTTTCATGCTTTTAGGATTAAACTGGTTTATAAGGCCTCCCTGCCTGGCTGCACTGCCCATTCCCTCCATCCTGCCCAGCTGATAGCTCTTTCAGGTCCTGTACCCATATCACTCCTGCTGCATTCTCTGGGCTCATCCCTGGCACAGGCAGCCAGTTGGCTCTTGGCAACAGCGACATGAGTTATGAAGCATGGCTGGCTGATGTATTACATCTTCTCCACAAAGGACAGAAGGAAGAAGTCTTCATTTTCCTTGGATTATCAGCCCCTCAGATGCACACGGCCTGTCTTACATGCATATTCTCCTAATGTAAATATCAATTCTAGAATGTGTGTGGCCAAAACAAGTTTGATAAAGATTTGATATATAGCTCCTTGGTTTGTGTATTGCAGGGTTTTCTTTATTTTCAATAAAGAAATGAACAATTAGATTCCCATCAAGGCAGCTTTAATTATCTTAATCTCCTGAAAACTCACTTCTTAACGATACATTGGAGGTTTCCCGTTTTCTATCTAGTGAACAGCTGTGGCCAGATTACAGCATGAGGTCTCTCTAGGCTTGCCATATTATCTGTGCCAGAGACTTGTTCAGTTTTCATAGAGCAATTACTCTGACCTGAATGTTATAATGCAATATAAATTTCGAAGCTACTCAGGGGAGGAAACAGTTCACACATGGGAATTATTATGCATAGCAGGCACTTGCTGTTCCTCAGAGGAGTGTTCCCTGAAGCATGTGTGCTGTTTATGCAGCAGGCTTGAAATCCAAGGTATGAAATTGGGGGTATTGGATTTCTGTTGAGAGTTTGAATAATTTCATTTCTCACTTATGGAATATTACCTGTGGAAGTAAAAGCATGCTGCATTAATTTTTAAATATTTCATTAGTCCCTGGGATAATTTTATATTAAAATTGTATTTCTTCCCACGGGCTGTTAGTTTAGTATCTCCTTCCAAAGATGAATACATACCATGATAATCAGGTATTTGTTGGTAGTGGAACATTAATTATCTGTCATTTGTCATTCATTTAACCAAATGCTTGGTTGCACAACACATTTATTTCCTGTTGGGCAGGAGGACCTGGTTCTTTGTCATCATGTATCTTTCAGGGCCCTTAGAATCAGTCCCAGGGCATCTTTGTCCTCTGTATCTCTACATATACATACGAGGGTATATATAACATCGAGCCTTCACTTAATGAGTAAGGGATGTGTATTTACTCATAGACAGAGATTTTACTTTTCTAAATCTTGACACTGAGAAGTGATTCACAACATATAACGGATAGATTCCCCTATACAATTATGAGGAAATGTTGAATTGCAGAGGGATAGGTCTTTTGAGAATAAATACAATAAAGAAAGAAGCATGTCTGGAAATGGGCAGTATATTATATTTATTGAAAAGACTAGAGGGCTTTCCTAATTTTAAAAATCTTTGGGAAAAATATTGAGAATTAATAGATTTCTAATTGTCTAGTCATCCTTTCTGCTAACCAATGGACCCCAACTGACCTAGATAACAAACTTCATTAATGTAGACAAGTTTGGGAATTCTCTCTGTTACAGAAATGTTGATGTAGTAAGTGTGTCCTGCATGGAGTTTCCCAACCATCACTTGTGGGTTGTTGGACCATTCGCTACTATTGATTGTACAGCAAAGGTGGATTGGGAGCACCTGTTACTGTTTTTAGCTTATGATGAAGCATCCTTAACACTGACAAGATAAAGACAGTCCATCCTATGCTAAGGTTGCAGATTTTTCTGTGTTTGAAAACCCGGTTGTGAAAGCTACTTAGCAGCATGCCTATCACTTCTCAGGTGTTCAGGACCTGTTGCTCAGCTTCCCTCCCCAGGACCCTGCAGTTCATCCAGAGAACATCTCAGGTGCATGACCCCACCTGTCCTGAGGCAGGGTCTGAGGAAAGTCTGTCTCAGACCTTCCCCACCAATGTCATAGAACCAACTGCTACTCCTTCCTCTAAAAATCCACAGAAGAAGCAAAGACTCCTAACGTTAGTCAAGTGATGGTTGTGTAATTTTCAAATTGTACAAACTATTTTATGCTCTTGGGGTGCAATTGCTTGCTTTCCCGGGGCATGCTGTGAGATCTTTATTGGCTCCTTGCAGCATCCCACCCTGAGGTGGGAAATATTTGCTGTCCATGTCACGAGTTCTTACAGCTGCTGAGTGTACCATGGCACAGTGTCTTAAAATACCGCCCTGCTGCTTCCCACTCAGGGCCTAGAAGAGCGCTGTCACCTCAGAGAGAGGTGTTACATAAATACAGTTATTTGGGTTGAAAGTAGCATGTTCCAGTACTTTAGTCGCCTGCTTATACAAGATGCAAGCGGACCTTCTTCTCTTCTCCTCAGTTCTTCGCAGTATTTAACCACTAAAGTAGCTGCCTACAGCCCAGGGGCTTTGCCTAAGCCTTCGTTGTTGTCTGTCTTTGTGGTTATTCAGTCATCATTAGTGTGCAAACTGAGAGGAGCACCTCACAGTTCCGGGAGCATCAGAGGGTGGAGGTTCAGAGTCATAGGTGTGCTGCAGTTCTGCCATATAGTTGATGTATACTGCCATCATGAACTATGTCCAAACCTCCTATTCATTACATATATTTGATGGAAAGTATGAAACCCAGATGTAATTGTGTGATTTGCAGATTTACACTCAGGTTTCCATGGTAATCCTTGTACTGGACTTAACAAATTTAATTAAAATAATTCAAAGTTAAGGGGCTGGAGAGATGGCTCAGCGGTTAAGGGTGCATACTGCTCTTACAGACGACATAAATCCAGCTTTCACCAACCAAGTGGTGGCTCACAAGGGTGACTCCAGTTCAGGAGATCCGATGCCCTCTTCCGGCAGCCAGGGTACCAAGCACACATGTGGTGCATAGACTTAGTACACGTGAAATGCTCATACACATAACAATCAAAACAAATAAAGCTCTAAATAATATCAATTTAAAATTAAAGATGTCATGGTGGTGGAATACAGATGACTTAAAATTCATCTTAACTAAATTTAAGCATACATTTATTTCAGTGCAGTCACCACCATGGTCTACCCCCATAACCCTTTTCATGTATGAAAATGAAAATATTCCCATTGAATAATAACTTGCCCATTCTCTGACAACTGTCTTTCTATATTCTGGAGCTGTAACTTCATGTACTCTTAATATCCCATGTGACTGGACTCATATAGCTGCTTCTTGTTTGTTACTAGCTCATTTTGCTTATGGTAGCTTCCAGGCTTATTCATGGTATAGCATATGTAAGATTCTCTGCCTTTTTGACGATGGCTATTCCACAGGAGACAGAAAAGATTTATGCTCTAGGAGTAGATTCCATTTAGTCCTGGTGTCCGATTGCTTGGATAGCTGCTGGGCTGGGCCTACAAGAATTTTGTTGATAATTTTTACATTAGATTTCATGAGGAATAGTGATCTGTAGCATTCTGGTGTTTGTTTGGATTTTGGATTCTCACAGCATGAATTGTGTAGTACTTCTTCTTGAGTTTTGTAGAAACATTCCTGATGGATTGCTGCCAGTTCCTTAAAGGTGACATCTTCATGAGACCATCATGTTTCTCTGCTTCTCTGTAAGATAAAGAAAATCTGTCTGACGGGCTATTGCAAGAATTAAAAAGATGCTATATGTGAACTGTGTATAGTTGCTACTTCTAAATGATAGACACAGGATGAAATGTGTTTCTGATAGTCAACTTTTAAAAGATACTTTAAAGATCTTTCTGTGTCTGTAGTCTAGACGGTAGCATTGATGAATAACCCTACAGTCTGTCAGCATTGTCTTGCTAAAGGTCTCTCCCCTCTTGAGCAATAATGCCTGGCTTTTCTGACGTAGAGCTGGAGAAGAAATGAGTCCCTACAAGCTATGGAAACTTCTAGAAAACTTGTTCCACATCCTTCTTCTTCCCTAATAGATGGCTAAGTCTATCATGTTTCTCTTAACAATCAGCACATGAAGATGTACTCAGGAAATGATGGCCACCTGCTCTGCCCTAGAGTATGTCTTATATTCTTAAACATGAGCCAAGAGCAAGGGCTCTTTGTCCTTGCTGAGGCAGATGCCTTGGCAGGTGCCTTGTCAATATATTTTTAGTTGGTATCACAGTGAATGAAAGGAAGTCAATCTTGAGAACAAGCATAAACCTCGCTATAACTTCTAAATATTTTTTTTTAATTTTAAAAATGTGTTTTTAAAATTTAGTTTTAAAATGTGTTTATTCTCAGTATGCTGCTTTTTGAGAGTCAAGGACAATATATTCTTATTGCAAAGTATTCTCAGAGTTTTCACAATTATGGTATTTCAAACATACCACTAACAATCTTCATATTCTATAAATTAATAGCTATTTTAAGAATAAAATGAACTAAGTTTAGTAGTGCTTATAACAAACTACATCCTACAGGAATATTCAATGGAAAATTTTTAAATTGGGTCTTCTGGTAGGGAACACCTGGAATCACAGGTGGACACTTAACCACTTTTGCATTGAGAGCGTGTTGTCCATTGAGGAAGTGTTCAGAAGGCCTAGACAGAGTACACTATATATGTGAACTCACTTGTAGACATTTTTCTCTTCTTAATAACCCTTCTTGATCTCCTTCCTAAATGTTCTACTATACGTACACATACATGTCTTTAGTTTTATATATATACATATATATATGTATGTATACATTATAGGCTAGGATCTACATATCAGGGACAACATGCTTCCCCCCACACACAAGATTGGATAACCTCAATTTGTGTTATACATTCTAATTTTCATCCATTTTCCTAAAAGTTTTGTGATTTCATTTTTCTTTAGTGCTAAATTGTATTCTATTTTGTATCTGTACTGGGTTTTCATTTTCCATTCATCTGTTGATGGACAACTAGGTTGTTTCCATTTCCTAGCTATAGTGAATAGAACAGCAAAAAGCATGGGGTGCATGTATCTCTGCAGTGGGATGTGGAGTTCTTTGAGTATATGTGCAGGAGTGAAATGGCTGGATTGTATAGAAGTTCCATTTTACATTTTTGGAGAAAACTCCAAATTGTTTTCTTCATTGGCTCTTCAGCAAAACTGACTAGTTTATCTGTGTACATCGGTGTTGTCCACTGACACATGTCTGGGGGGAATATACAAAGAAGTGGAGTTCTAGAACTGTGTTCAGATGTAGCAAATATTGCCACATTTGTATGCAAATCTGCCCTCCCCACCAGGACAGTCCCTGAGAGTTCTGCTTGCTCACCCTGAGTTCCTGGGGCATCTGTTTCATGGGCTTAGCTCATTGCTGCAGGTCCTCAGAGTGGATTTTCTCACTCTGCCTTTTAAGTTCATTTCCCAGAAACCCAGCTCAGGTACCACTTGCTTCATAAGCCTCCCAGCCTTGCTGTTCTTGGGCGTGTGTGCTCTTCTCTGGGGTATAAATGCCCTACGGTGTGGACCGCTTCCTGCCCCATGTCAGTGAGGGGGCTGTCTGACTGTGCAGATGATAAGCTTCTTAAGTGTAGACCTCACGAGCACAGTTGCCTTCACAGAGTAGGTGTTTAACAAATACTGTGTCATTTATCATTTCAAGGGAATCCTTTAAGGTATTTTATTCTTGAAAAATAACCAGTCTAGCAGTGAAATTCCAAACGTTAATGTGCAGGAGATACATAAATCTTTCCAGTGTGACCTCTGTCATGACTGATTGACTGATTAATTTTGTATGTGAGAGATAGGGTGTTGTTCTGTGCCCAGGCTGCCCTAGATCTCTGTGTAGTCAGCTGGCCTCCAACTCACCCAGTCTGCAGGCTTCAGCCTCTGGAGAAGTGATTCTCAACCTTCCTAATGATGAGACCCTTTGATACAGTTCCTCATTTCCGGGAGACCTTCAATCATAAAATTATTTTTGTTCCCACTTCATAACTGTAATTTTGCTACTGTTTATGAATCATAATGTAAATATTTTTGGAGCTAGAAGTTTGTCATGGGATCACAGGTTAAGAACAACTGCCCTTGTATGTCCAACTACCGAGCTACCACTTTAAATTCATTTGTGTTCTGTTTATCTAGGACTCATAATTCAGCTTCAGGACTCTGTTCTTTGTTGGGGGAAATGAGAGATTGTTTCTGGATTCACAGAGATTGCCCAGTTTTTGTCATTAAGCTGATTTTCGTAGCATGGCTCAAAAATGGTGCTTCGAGTGACTGACTGCCTTGTGGACTGAGCAGGAAGAGGGTGGGAGTCTACCCTACTGTGCTTAGGAAGGAAGTCCTAAGGACTGTGAGGCCTGGCAACTGTAGACCCTAGTGTGCATGAGGGAAATGCCAGCCAGGCCACCCACAGTGCTCCTGATCTCCAGCCAGCTGCCCATCAGACCAAGCCCTGCAGGGAGTGGAGTCTCTCTTCCTCCTGCTCCATTTCCAAGCACAGAGGGAAGCTAGGGTGCACTTGAAAAGGAGTGCCTTCTCTAAATGGAGCAGTCCCAGGAACTTTGAGAACTTTTCAGTGAAATGGTTTAACCCACAGTGGGAATAAGATGCCTTTGTCCCTGCCTCTCACCCCTCCATCCAGTGACTGCTTTCCAGGTGTCCGGCGTCACTTTGTCTTGCCTCTCAAATCTTGCAAACCCTTGCTTTGGACCAGTCCTCACTTAGCACGTGGAGATGTTCAGGGAAAAGGACTCTATGAAGTAATAGTTCCCTGCAAGACCGTGGTGTGTCCTGAGAGCATGGCAGCACTCCCATGTCAGAAGAGCCTGGACAGGGAGGAGAGGAGAAGGAAGAGCTCTGTTATCTAATGCAGGCTTATGACCTGTGCTTCGACTGACCGACCGTTTGCTGTTTATCACTGAATGTTGACAACAGCTTTCTGAAAGAGATCCTCTTTAGGATACATAGCTAGAAAGATATACAACCTGGCTTTGACCTATGTCTGAAAGAGCTCAAAGCTGATACACTGCTTCCCATGAAAGAAGGCAACACCTGCTAATGATTTGACTTCCTGTTTCCTTCTTTGGATTAAGAAATACCAAATTTAAGACTATGGAAGTGTGACTGTCGAGCAGCCCCGCTCGTTTCTGCTTCGGTAGACAGGCAGCATTAGGACGGCTGAGCAGGGACTTGCAGGGACACTGCTTTGCACCAGAGAACTGTGGGCAGAGCCAGCCTGGTGCTGCCTTGCTCACTCAGAGCCAAGCCTGGGTTTCCCTTCAGCTGTGCCCAGAATTAGAAAGCTCAGCAGGAGGCTAGAGGCTGTGGAGCGCTCACCCTGGGAGTTGGTAACAATCCAGACTCCCCGGTTTGTATTCTTTAAAAGGTAGAGAGATCTTGAGTTAGGAAAGTTGTCCCCTGTGCTGGGGGCACAGCAGAGGGGGGCTATTTTGAGGGTTGAGTCAACCTTTGGTGGTCATCCTAATTTTTTGTTCTGATCTTGCAGTTTACCCAGATAATCGCCTCACACAGACCCACCAAGTCTTTTCCTTTGATGCTGTTTTCTGATCCCATTTTACATGTCAATTTTCCTTAACTTTTCTCTCCATGGCCAGTTGCCTTTTAAGCCAGTGAACACAGTTTTTGTTTTGTTTTAATGTTTAATCTGTTGCTCTTTCTTCGCTGATGATGCTGGAAATGTCACCAGTTTTATGGCAACACATATGATGGTTCAGTCCATGGGTGCTCCAACAGGTCTTTTTTGTGTTTTGGTTTTTTTTTTTTTTTTTTTTTTTTT
>CABHPQ010170571.1:0-37710 GCA_902168405.1 Peromyscus aztecus | reverse complement strand
CCACCACCACCCAGCGCTCCAACAGTTCTTGAGTGCTCTCTCTCTATATTTAAACAAATGTGTTGGCTCAAACTGATATTTGAGACCCAGGATGCCTCTGGGCGATCATTCCCACCTCCCTTGCTGGCAAATTAATTAACTTGTCTTTTTATTATTATTAAATTTTCTTCATTTATTTTACATACCAACCAGTTTCCCCTCTCATCTAATTTCTTCCCCCCACCTCCCATCAACCCTCCCCATCCACTCCCCCTCCATTCAGAAAGGGGCAGGCCTCCCATGGGAGTCAACAAAGCATGTCATATCACATTGAGGCAGGTCCAAGCTCCATCCCTACCCCCATGCCCCTGCATCAAGGCTGGGTAAAGCATCCATGCATAGGAAATAGGTTCCAAAAAGCCAGCTCATGCTCCAGGGATAGGTCCTGATCCCACCGCTAGGGGCCTCACAAACAGACCCTGATACCCAAACCACATAAAGATCCAACAAAGAAAGAGAATTACAGCCCGATCTCCCTCATGAACATTGATGCAAAAATACTCAATAAAATACTAGCAAACGGAATCCAAGAACAGATCAAAAAAGTCATCCATCATGATCAAGTAGGCTTCATCCCAGAGATGCAGGGATGGATGGTTCAGCATATGAAAAACTGTTAATGTAATCCATCATATAAACAAACTGAACAAAAAAAAAACACATGATGATCTCATTAGATGCTGAAAAAGTCTTTGACAAAATCCAACACCCTTTCATGATAAAGGTCCTGGAGAGATCAGGAATACAAGGAACATACCTAAACATAATAAAGGCAATTCACAGCAAGCCAACAGCCAAAATCAAATTAAATGGAAAATCAAAGTGATTCCGCTAAAATCAGGAACAAGACAAGGCTGTCCACTCTCTTCATATCTATTCAATTTAGTCCTCAAAGTTTTAGCTAGAGCTTGACAACAAAAGGAGATCAAGGGATACAAATTGGAAAGGAAGGAGTCAAACTTTCGCTATTTGCAGATGATATGACAGTATACATAAGTGACCCCAAAAATTCTGCCAGGGAACTCCTACAGCTGATAAACACCTTCAGTATCCCTCCTATATAAAAAGACATGATAAATGTCTGAGAAAGAAATCAAAGAAACAATACCCTTTATAATAGTCACAAATAATATAAAATATCTTGGGTTAACTCTAACCAAACAAGTGAAAGACCTGAATGACAAGAACTTTAAGTCTTTGAAGAAAGAAACTGAAGAAGATTCAGAAGATGGAAAGATCTCCCATGCTCATGGATCAGTAGAATTAACATAGTTAAAAAAAAAAGTAAGCCCGGCGGTGGTGGCGCACGCCTTTAATCCCAGCACTCGGGAGGCAGAGCCAGGCGGATCTCTATGAGTTCGAGGCCAGCCTGGGCTACCAAGTGAGTTCCAGGAAAGGCGCAAAGCTACACAGAGAAACCCTGTCTCGAAAAAACCAAAAAAAAAAAAAAGTGAACACATTATAGTCACACTTTTCGGTTGGAAGGCCCTTAAGGTTAGACATGGCTTGCCTTGTTAGATCTCTATTTATCCACCACAACTGCTAGATAATGGCTGAACTATTCTCTTGGGGAATGAGGTTGGAGGCTGGGAAGTAGTTTTAATTAATTTCTCTTTTCATAAGAGTAATAATTTATGAACATGTTATTTAAAATTACACACAAAGTACTGTATTAAAACAAAAACAAAAACAAAAACAAAAAAAATTCCAGCTGCCCCCAGGGTTGAAATCCCTTCCCCTCATTTCTGCTCCTGAAAAGCAACATTTTAAAGACTCTTGACTGGTTGGTTGGTTGGTTGGTTTTTACCTCCAGTCATGAATTAACAGTCCTGCATTGAACCTGCTTCCTTTTTCCAGTTTTAGCTGTCTTCTTGCCGACTCCCATTTAAGATGAACATGATCTGCTCCTTGCCTGCCCTCCCATTATTGTGTCTGTCCCCATGACTTTCTCAGTGTGTTTGTGTGATATTGTTTGTTAGATGCCACGGGGGAGCGTGGGGAGCAGTACCCCCTTCAGCATGAACCTGTGCTGCGCTGGAGCTGCATATGCTGCGCTGGAGATGCATCCGTGGTGCAGCTGTAGTGGCTCCTGACACAGGACTTCCTGAGATCTTCTGCTGTCATGTTTTGTTTGTTTGATTCCTTGCATTGCATTCCTGTTTTCTAGATTTCATTCCTATCCCCATTCTTGATTTATACTTTCCTTTAGTGAATGCCTCTTTAGTTAGCTTGGGGAAGAAAAGGAATTGCAACCTTGACGGTGTCATTTGAAAATGTCACCATTGGACCTTTTTATTTCACTGATAACCCTTATAGGTTATTTTCTGTAATAAATTTCAATTAATTGCTCCATTTTTTCTACTGTTTCTTTTCTCCTATGGTATGTAGCTCATCTTTTCCTGTCTGAAGTCAGGGTCCTACAGTTCCCTGTTAGCATGGTAGTTTAGCAGTCTGGGTGATATTTTTCAAGGACACAGCCGTTTTATCAATTTCAGATTCTTAAGAATGCAATGAGTCCACAAATGAATTTAAAAGACAGTCTCTTCAAACATGTGGATGTATAAGTTTTCAGAGTATTTGAAGAAATAAAATCTTACAGCTTTCTTCCTTTTCCTGGAGATGTAGAATGTATCAAGATGTTCTTAAGTACTTAGTAAAATACTAAAGGCTCTATCTAATTTCACAACATTCAAAAGAGTTTTGAAAGTCAACCACAATATATATATATATATATATATATATATATATATATATATATATATATATATAAAACCGTTTAACATTATTTATGAAAGCAGATCTTAATAAACCCAAAACATAGTCATAAATCCATAACCAATGTTCATAAAAGGTGTTCATTATGGACAAGGCATGATTGAAGGGGTGTGGCAGCCTCTTAGGATGTTACCACTGTGGTTCTCTGGTGTCCACCTCCCTTCTCTCCTTCTGTTCCCCTGTCCTTATTTTCTGGGGTCTGCTCTTTCCCTCCTGTGTATGCTGTTGGCTGATGCTTCTCTGTGTCCTGCAGTCTGGTATCTGGTCCCAGCATTGACATAGCACTCACCAGTGGCCACTGTCTGACTCTTACTGTGCCATGAGCGCTGTGCAGCAGGAGCTCTCTCCTGGATCTCAGCCTTGGCTGCCGGTAGAAAAGGCCAATGAATGGCTGATTATGAAGCACGCCAGCTTCCTCAGATTTAACATGGGTTATATACTTTTCTACACAAACTTGAGGTAAATAAAAGGAAAATTTCATGGTTTTTGTGGTCACCACCAGCTTTGTATGTGGTATTAGTGCCACTTGCTGCTGCATACTGTATGATTCAAGGCTCAATGTTGCTTTCTTCCTATGGACATTTTCCTTTGCACTGCCCCACCCTGTGGGCCTTGTTTCTGTGGCTCACTGTAGTCTTCCATCCTGGCACTTAATATAAGCACTTCACTCTAATTGCTCTTATAGCAGATTTTGCCTTCTGTTCATTATAAACTTTGTGACTATGGATAACTTTTCTCATTTCCACTCTGTGCCTTGGAAGCCTGAAGTTTAAATAAAAGCCTGTTTCAGCTGTATGTTTAAGATCAAATGTTAGTCCCCAAATGCTAGAAGTACTTTTACTTTCAACTGTGATTTCCTTGGGGGTTTTCATGCAGCTATTATTATGGACTCAGCCCTAGGTTAATGTATTATCAACTCTGATAATGAGTGAGACACTTAGTCAAATCATAGACTTCAATACTATGTTACTAAAATGACTCCCTCCAGTAAAACTGGGACTACTTTCTAGACACCGTCCTGTGAAAACAAAAATAGAAGAGGAATGGAGATGTAATCTTTGAGAAACAAAACCAATCTTCAGCTGAAGTGTTTAAGAGGAGTAATTAGATATTTTAATGAATATAGTATTTTATTCTTAGTTGAGAAGTGACTTTGAAAATTGTTTTAATTTTGTACATGTTGTAAGGGAAACAGGCCAGGTCCACACTTCTGAAGTTCACCATCATTCCTTATCTTAATCCACAGACTCCTAGAGCTGAGATATGAAACAGGAATAAAACTTGGAGATGAGCATATAGCCCAGGTATCAGAATGCTGTCTTATAGTCTGCCAGGTCCCCAGAGTCACTGCAGTGATGAGAAGATGTGGGGACAGCATCGGAGCCGATGGAGCTGCCTCATCAAGACCTGTGTTTTGCCTTGCTGTGCAAGTCTACTTGGACTTTACGGGAAAGATTAGAATTGATGCATCTTTGGTTGCCCACATAGTATATGCGAAGACTGTGAGCCCAGTGAAGGTGCAGCTTTAGGAGCTGAGTGGGTGTGTGGGCTGATTTGAGACTTGGTTCTCCAATCAGCCCTGTTCCTATTATGTAGTGTTGTTTGCTTCTAAAGGCTGTTCTCTCTTTGTCTTTAGCTTCCAGAGCTAAGCTCAGCATGATCAACACCATGTCAAAAATCCGCGGCCAGGAGAAGGGGCCAGGCTACCCTCAGGCGGAAGCACTGTTGGCAGAGGCCATGCTCAAGTTCGGCAGGGAGCTCGGCGATGATTGCAACTTTGGTAAAAAGCCTTTGTCACACTGTAGCTCTCCATGGAGGTTACAATTCTGGGAAAAAGCAACTCTAGAGATCTTTGGTCAGCTATTTTATATTTTAATTCTCAGTTGTAGATATTATACATGGGGGCTAAAATGTAATCTTAGGATTGCTAATATCTAAAGTTATTTGTCTAAGGGCTTTGTCCTTTTTCTCTAATGGGACCCCAGCCTTGGCAACTGTTTTGGCAGACACCCCCAGATGCCTTGGCACTTTCCTGGTTGTATCTGGCACGAGCTGGGTATAGAGACAGAGTGAGCAGTCACAGTCAGCATGATTTGCCACCCTGCCACCTGGACTTTCTCTGATTAATCCGCTGCTCGTTTGTATGTGGTCCCTGATTCTACTGCCCCAGGCAAAATATCATTGATTCCATCTCCCGTCTCCTCTGGCTCTCAGGACTCTAAACACCTTCTGCCTCAAACCCCTATTGATGTGGGACCTTTCTGAACCCTAGTTCTCCATTCTTGGTATCTTCCTTATGAAGGGCTGTGGAACCTAGTTTTCAGAATGGTCTATGGTAAGTAGAAAAGCTACTATTGTCTTGAGAGCACCAGGGGCTCCCTCTCTGTCTCTGCGTTCTTCATAGGACAGAGAAAATCCCTACGTTGTCACTTGAAGGCTGCCATTGCAAAGCCACCTCCTCTTTGTTCTTCATGGTGTAATATCTTCATTTTCCCCTCTCAGGTCCAGCTCTTGGTGAGGTAGGGGAAGCCATGAGGGAGCTCTCGGAGGTGAAGGACTCTTTGGACATGGAAGTGAAGCAGAACTTCATCGACCCCCTTCAGAATCTCCATGACAAAGATCTAAGGGAGATTCAGGTCTGTGCAATTATTCTTCCCATAGACACGCAAATTGCCATTTGTTCAGTCAGCCCTTACTGGGTTACACAGCAGTGGGCACATGACTTCCCAAGAGCCCCACAAGACAGAAGGAACCAGAAACCAAAGGCCCTTCCATCCCCTGTCACAACCGAGGCTCTGCAAAACTTCCTTGTTAAATAGTCTTTTTTTTGTTTTTGTTTTTTGTTTTTTGTTTTTTGAGACAGTGTTTCTCTGTGTAGCTTTGCGCCTTTCCTGGAGTTCACTTGGTAGCCCAGGCTGGCCTCGAACTCACAGAGATCCGTCTGCCTCTGCCTCCCGAGTGCTGGGATTAAAGGCGTGCGTCACTACTGCCTGACTTAAATAGTCTTGACACCATTTTTTTCTACAGAAAGATGTCCTTTATCTGGGAATTTGTACATTTGTTATATGAATGATGGGCTAGGCTGATGTGACCTCGAAATACTAATTACACTTTGTGTTAACTTAAGTAAGTAGCTACTGTATCACTCTTATATACACTTTTATATTTTCATGGTTGTTGTTGGCATCAAGAAGAACTAACCACTCTTTCTAAAACATACAGAACAGTTGATCTATTTCTGATAAATTCAACTGGCTTTGCCTCTGACTGACTGTGAGTTCAAATGCTTTTTAGGAATACTCCTGCCTGAAGAAAACACATGTAGTCAGGATAAGAGCATGAACTGAGGGTAGGAGATGTGGCCAGAGGGAAGGCTGTAGAGTCTTTACCTGTCCCCCATCTTCCCAGTCCTTTATTACTGTTATCATCTTCTTCCTCCCTTGTCCATACACACTAAGGAACAAGGGAAAAAGCATTCTTTCCTCTTCCCTATTCGTCATGGAATACTATGGCTATTGAGGAAAAAAAAATACTATTGATCTTTAAGAAAACAAACAAACAAACAAACAAACAAACAAACCCTCCTTAACCTAGTCCCTAGAAAGGCTGGGAACCTTATTGCAGATAATGTGGGGAGAGATTGAAATAGGTTTTGGCGAGGGCATTTGACGAAATCTCTTCCAGGGTCCCTTGCCGTTTGTATTTGTGACTGAGTAGTGTCACCAGTCCATGGAAAACTTAGCCTAGTTTAAAGCTAAGTCATCTGCCCGCTAAAAGCTGCCTCTGTGAAATGGGGCACCTGTTGAGATGTGGATTACTAGACTCAGCCCTGGATATTCTGACTCAGGTAGTCAGGGATCTGTGTTCTTAATAGACACATTAGGCGATTCTGGTAAACTAGATTAGTCTAAAAAGAAGAATTGAATTTCTCCTACCTTTACCTCAGAGAAAGGGGCTTTCCTCTGCTTCTCCTGAGCTTCCATTTCTCTTGAGGAAGGTGACTTGGTGGCTCTTATGCATACTTTTTCTTGAAGAGGAGTGACACTCCCTTCTTGTCATCTGGAGGAAGTTTAACTTGGCTTTGGCTTGGAAATGCCAAATCGAATCTTGCCATGATTGATTTCTCATTCTGAATTGTCACGGTGGCACTGCACAGTGAGCCCTTTGAAACACTACCTTTGCTGATGCATGTGTCTATGTCTGGTGACATGCAGTTTCAAATACAGCCAGGCTTAGTTTGGAAGAGACTAGGAATGTAAGAGAAATGAAGTGCAAGCAGGCCTTTTCCATAATATGCCCCTTTGAAACATATTCTTGCCCTTGACTTCTTCAGCACCACCTGAAAAAGTTGGAAGGCCGGCGCTTGGACTTTGATTATAAGAAGAAACGACAAGGCAAGATTCCAGATGAAGAACTTCGCCAAGCGCTGGAGAAATTCGATGAATCTAAAGAAATCGCTGAGTCGAGCATGTTCAATCTCTTGGAGATGGATGTAAGCTGCTCTCCTCTGGGTTTTCATTTGGCTTTATCTCGTAGGCACAGTACTGGTGGGTTGAAAGATACGTTGTGTAACATGCTACTCTCTGGTTATACTGCATGATCAAAACACATAGATGACTGCTTCTTTTGAATGATTGGTCATAAAGTAGACATAGAAATGCTAAGTTCCTTCTTTATCCTTGTAGTTTGATTTAACCAGAACTTTGTGTATTAGTGGATTTTAAAGTATTACCAGTGGTGCAGAGATAAAGAATGCCTGTGATAACCCATGTATAAATCCAGCATCTTACAAACTGCAGTGTAAATATAGAGCATATTGACTTGCAGTTAAGAATGACAACTAAAGTATATTCAGAATTTTGTATCCAAAATTATAAGATGGCTAATGTGTGGAAGTGAGGTTGACATTTTCATTGAAAAAGAAAGACAAAATGCAATTGATGATTAGCATAGGTGCTATATTCAGGGCATGGTTGGGATGCTTTATAATTGTTTTTGCATCTCCAGAATACTAAATTATCACTCATGGCTTTGTACATTAAATTCCGATGAGTTCTTTCAGCTGGAAAGCCACCTGAACAGTCCTTTTGTCTTTATTTCACACATTTAGAGATCTGAAAAGCCAGCTTTCCTGTTGTGGTTCATATCCAACTTCCAACCCATCAATTCGGCTGAGATGTTTGCAAGATTTTATACTTATCACTTGCATTGGCAAGGGATCTTCAGAGAAAACCATAGGCTATAGATACAGGTGGTGTAGATGGAGTATGCTTAGCTGGAGATCACCTAGGAAATGGAAATTACCTATTAGGGAGATGATTGAGCCACAGATGTCCCACGTATACCTCCTGAAAGCTGGGGAACCAGAGAAGTTGGAAGCAAGGCTCAGGCCAGTTGTAAAGGCCTAAGAATGAATGGTAGTGATAGGCTAATTCGTTCTGTGGCCAGAGGCTAGAGAACCTAACAGAGGTGGACAACAAGTCTCAAGGATGGAAAGCTGGCAGCTCTGATGTCCACAAAGGCAAGAGAAGCTGACTCTCCGGCCCCAGGAGAGAGGAGACTGAATCTCTTCTCTTTTGCAATTTGCTTTATTTGGACCCTCAATGGACTGGAAGTGTCTACCATGTTGGATATGCACAGCTCATCAGCCTTCAGTCCTCTGATTCAAATGCAAATCTAGTTTGGAAGTATCTCCACAGACTTGCCCAAGAGATAATGCTTTGCTAGCTTTTTGAGAATTCTTTAAGTTAGCTGTGTTGTCATTCAAAATTAGCCACCACATTGCCTAATCGGCTTACCTCCTAAGAGGCAGGGAAGGCATGTTGAACATATGTAGTCCCCATCATCCAGAGACAGTGTGGGTTTGTCTACAGACGACTTTTGTCCTAACCACTCAAGTGCAATACTGTAGGAAACTTGAATCAGTGTGTGTCCTTGTGCCCTGGGCCCTCCTCCTACACCCTCAAACTCACAGGACCATGTTCATTGCCCTTCTTGACCTAGAGGCTACTGTTCAGCTAGTTCACAGAACATAAGAACCCAAAAGTAGGGCCGATTCGAATATTCAATAATTAGCTAAGAGGTCAAAAGATTAATTAATCCCATGGGACCTGAAGTGAGGAATCAATTTTCCTCTTTTTCATTACCAGCAGTTATTAGAATGTAAAATGATGCTTGGATTTCATGCTGGCTGCTGCAGGCAAGAAGCGAAGAGCCCTCTCGTCACTGACTCTTTCTTCTATAGGACCTCAATGAAAGCAGCTACATCCTATGCAGGAAGTTTAGAGTTAAGCACCAAACTGTGTAATGAAAGCAATGAGACCTTCTCAAGGATACTTGTTGCTTCTCCTTAGGTACTGCAGGCAGGGTCCTAAACATAAGGATGCTTTCATATCCTAAATCAACTTAGAACTTGAAGAACCGTGTGTGTGATCATGGCAGGCTGTGCAGTCATTGGCCTCCCCAACGACTGTGCTGCATATTGTACACTGCCTCAAGACAGTGACCCGTAACTGAAGCATGGTCTCCCCATCCTTCTGCAGATTGAGCAGGTGAGCCAACTCTCTGCACTTGTGCAAGCCCAGCTGGAATACCACAAACAAGCAGTGCAGATCCTGCAGCAAGTCACTGTCAGACTGGAGGAAAGGTAAGTTACAGTTTCCCCGGGTTTCTCACCTGCTAGAAAATGATGTGCAAAGAAATTGAAATAAAAGAATACATTTGGAGACAAGCTTCTGCTCCCACCCCAGCTGATCCAACACACGCACGTGTGGACCAACGGCTTGATTTTATTTTGCACTGTGCCTTGTCTTACTTTCTTCTGACTCTAATCCTGTGTTTATGAGATACGGATGTATAAATTGTATATTTGTTGCCATGGATGGTACACCAGGATTCTGTTGATGATGGCAGCTGTGATTTGCTGAGCAATATTCTATATGGCTACCATACATAAGAACACTTTGAAAGAGCTCTGTGGACCTAACAGATGAGCAACACTGTGGGGCTCAGAGGTGACATAATGACCAAGAGTCTCACACAGTGGTGCAAGTGGGGCACACAGTCAAGCCTAACCTGTTTGGAAGCCTGTGTCTTTTCATTCTTGTTTTTTCTTGAATGATAACACAGCTGTCCACTTTCAGAAAGGACTGCTTCCATGTGCCTGGTCAGTCTCCTTAAATCTGCCTCATGACAAGCTATAGTAGTTTTCTATCTGAACAGGGCTCTTTGTTGTGAGGTATAGCCTGAATGAATATGGACTATGACCCTGTACTATAACAAGGTGTGCCTTGACGAACATCAGATTGAATTATATTCTCATAAAGGAAAGGGATATAATACCCATCACCTCTAGAACAACATATCTTAGCGTCCTGAGTGTACTAAAAGACTGTCAGTGGTCTAAGCTGTGATTCCATGACTGAGTAGGATTTGTGGTACCACTGGGAACTGTGAGAGGACATTATACTACATGTTACTAGCCTAAGAAAAATATCAGAATCTGGAGTGTGGTTTCTATAGCTTAGGAATCCCTTTTGCATCATGATATCATCAAAGAATTTTGAAGTGAATCATTGCAAGGCAGGGCCTTATTAATTATGCTTTATTTAGCCAGGTGACCTTATTATTAACAAGGACATTACTATTCTTGCTTTATTTAGCTAGATAAGGGAAGGTTGTCTTTGCTAAATAAATATATCAAAGAATTACATAGCAGTCTTTATTTTTAAGATCATGGCTACAATAAACGCTCCTGGGTGCTCAGTGGCAGAATGTCCAGTGACGGCTTGGTCACATGCAGCATCCTGAAAATATCACCTGTCTTGCATTGTTTTGCTCTAGCTGGTCTTCCCTCTCCTTAGAATCTTCCTTCTTCGATTTGTGCTTTTTTGTATAAATCTTCAATGCACCCTTGTGGAATGTGTGTAACACTGATGCTTCTGTAATGGGAAGGCTTAAAACCAACACATCAGAACACTACAGCAACACATAGCCTCTCACATCTGTTGAAAATGAAGAGAATGTTTTCTTTTTTTTTTCTTTTAACCTCCAACATGTTTGAAATCAGTGTAATTCTAGAGTTGTCATACTCCCTAGTCTTCCCCACCTTAAAATAAAATATACTTGCTTATTAAGTATCTAAAACTGGAAAAGATTTAGTGATGGGCAGAGTCCATCTGGCTGGTCCTCCTTTTTCCTGTCTTCTTTATTCCAACCCCACTCTGATCTCTGTCTGCTCATTCTCATCTGCCCATAACCATTCCTCCTACCCTACCTCCATGCTTTCTCATGTTCTCCTATAGACCTGTGATCGCCTTCCTCAAAGCATCTTTCAACTTCTGAATGGATAAGTGAACTCTCCACACCTCTAACCTCTGCCCCATGTACTTTGAGCTCTTTGTGGAGACCTGTGTGCCAACACTGCTATCTATAGTGGTCAGTGGTACCTGCTCACTCCTATATATCATAAGCTGCTTTGGGGCAACACCTGTGTTTTGTGCACTTTTATGTTCCCTAACATGGTGCATATTAGCATAAATGACTCTGAATGCAGGAGTGGGAGCTTGAGAGGAATGATGAAGACAGTGAGGACAGGAGGAAAGAGAAACTTCTCCAAGAACACATTGCATGCACATGGTAGACCAAGGGTTCTTAGGACAGTTTTCATTAGGTCATAGCAGACTTCTAAGTGAGCAAAGCAGCTCCTGGATTTTATTGCCTTTCTATTCACTTCTTAACTGGCTATATAATTCTCCATTACCTCTTTTCTTTGTGATACAGAATAAGACAAGCTTCATCTCAGCCAAGAAGAGAATATCAGCCCAAACCACGAATGAGCCTGGAGTTTGCCACTGGAGATAGTACTCAGCCCAATGGGGGTCTCTCCCACACAGGCACACCCAAACCTGGAGGTAAGCAGCTGAAGGCTATAGGTCCCTTTTTCTGAGACTTGGGCACACCCATAGATGATGGCGAGAACATTCAGAGCATTCCGTTTCCCCTGCACAAAACTGCACTGCAATCCGCTCCTCGTGAGAGGGTTGTCAGGTAGGAGCTCTGCTTGTGGATTCCTGCCCTTGCCCCATCGTCCCACTTCCCTTTCCTTCTCTCTCAAACTTTCTCTGCTTCCTGTTTTCTCTCATGCTCTAGTACACAAGGGCCACCACTACACTTTAGTGGTTCTTTTTTTTTTTTAATGGTTTTTAGAGACAAGGTTTCTCTGTGTAGCCTTAGCTGTCCTGGATCTCCCTTTGTAGATCATGCTGGCCTTGAACTCACAGAGATCTACCTGACTCTGCCTCCCATTGCTGGGATTAAAGGCTTGTGTCACCACTGTCCAGCAAATACTTCATTGTTCTTTGCCCTCCTCTGTGGTGGGAAATCATACCATAACTTCTCCTGCCTTTTCCTTCTGCTGTGCGTCTGCTGAGGTGGGACGAATGCCCATGAGCTCTCTATGCACACGTACATCCCCTATCACCCGTGGGCAGCAGCTCCAGGAAGTATATGTTTGATTACATCTGCAGATGGATAGATTACAAACCTCAACACCTACGATGTTGTCCTTTTACTGTCTACTGTCGATCGGTTCATCATTTCGTGAACTGTGGTCAGCATGATGAAAGCTACATTTTTCCCCCCTCCGGAATATCGATTGTGCCCACTAGTTCACTCTCTCCATTGCCGTGGTCATTCTCAACTACCCACATACAAATTAGACCCAGGTTTTCTCTTCAGGCATTTCCAACTGTGAAATTGTCTAGGTTAAAAGGAGGGGGAATCCATCTGGCACTGGATAGGGATGTTAAGGATGAGCAGCTTTATCCCCTTCTCCTGTATCTTCAGTAGTTGATTTACTGCAGTAGAAAAGTTCTTATAACATGCTGTCATGATATGAGAAAGAAGGCAAAGGCTGAGTCTCTGTCCACAACTCAGAGTACCCAGATTTGCCCAGTGTAGGGCCCAGACAGCAGTGGTCCTGGAGTTCATCATGTGAATTGTCTAGGACTGCATGTCTCCTTGCCCAGAAACAAAACACACATTTAATTTTCCATTCGGTGACTTCTCTAAAAAAAAATTAATTGTATTGTTTCCCTTTCTAGCTAGTGTGGGGCCCATAAGCACTTTTCTATGTTCATATTTATGTGTATGCTGTATTAATATGTTTACTTATAAGTACATCCCTTTTAAGATACAGTCCATTTTTTATTAATTTATGCAATATGTATTACATTATTCTTATAGGCTGTGGTACTTACACAGTACTCATGCATGTGTATTACACACCAATTTACCAAATATAGAGTATGATTTTTTAACACTTTGGTCATTTAATGACATGATCATTTAAAGCAAATTCCGTTAACTATAACTTTGGATGAAGAAGCAAATAAAACGTTTGAGCCAGGTCACACAGGGAAAGAACTCTGGGCTTAGGCTTTATGCTGTTGGTTTTCGCCATATTACAGAAATTCTCAAGACTCTTGAGTTATTAATTTTAAAGAATGAGAACTGACCTGCGATTCTGAGGTTTTAGAATATTGTCTGTGTAACTAATTATATTATTTTGAATGTGAAATATTTAAAAGTACTAAGATGAATGGATTTTGTCATGTCTGTAACTAACCTTCATTTTAATTATAAACTCCTAAGCCATTGCTTTCCCCATCTCTTAGCATTGTCAGGAAGATAAGCCTAATGAACTATGTTACAATTACCACAAAAATACACATAACCATTTTTCACACTGGAAATAGAAACAAGAATGTTGGATGACTCATAAAGCTCTCAGGGAATGTAGGAAAACTGGTAGGAGACAAAGATGCTCTTGTAGTGGGTGCTGGAGGAAGATGATGATCAGAGGGGAGATGAGTGACTGGGGAACAGAAAGCTGGGTGGGTGGATCAGGCAGTACGTGCAGCTGGTTCAATACCCTGTGACGTTTTATGTTCTCTCTGCCTCTGATTCTCAGGTGTCCAAATGGATCAGCCCTGCTGCCGAGCCCTGTATGACTTTGAACCTGAAAATGAAGGGGAACTGGGTTTTAAAGAGGGTGATGTCATCACACTCACTAATCAAATTGATGAGAACTGGTATGAGGGGATGCTTCATGGCCAGTCTGGCTTTTTCCCCATCAACTATGTAGAAATTCTGGTTGCTCTGCCCCATTAGGATCTTATGCTGGCTGGCTCACCTCCTTCTGACCCAGATAGTTATGTTTAACCACTGCTTTGGTAATGCTGCTTCCAACACATCATGAACGCAGGCCGCAGTGGATGAGTCATCCAGCCCACACATGTCCTGGGTTGACCTGTGTGCTCCTACAGGAGACACGGTGATAGATCGTATCTTCCAAGGCCAGTGGGCCTGGCACATGCTTTAAAACACCCTGAGACTAGCCAGTGGTCACAGAACTGCTCTTTACACAGTTCTCAGGAGGGTGTGGTTTCTGATAATATATCTGTGAGCCACATCACAGCGAAACTCTCCTCACTGAAGATATTGTCTCTCACCCAGGGGCCATCTCAAGATCTCGAGTTCTCCATGTACAGAGGAGAAAGTCCTCTCTGTTGCACTTTCCCTTCCTAAATATGTGAGTCACAGAAATGTTGGTGAAAACATCCCCCACCAGCAAATTGTCTGCTGGTCTAAACAAGTTGGGCTTTTGATGCCATCAACAGAAGTATTAATTGTCCAAAGCACTTTTGTTCTCCTCTATCTATCTATCTATCTATCTATCTATCTATCTATCTATCTATCTACCTACCTACCTAATCTCTCTCTCTTTCCTTCTTTCTTTCTTTCTTTCTTTCTTTCTTTCTTTCTTTCTTTCTTTCTTTCTTTCTTTCTTTCTCTCTCTCTCTCTCTCTCTCTCTATCTATCTATCTATCTATCTACCTAATCTATCTATCTATCTATCTATCTATCTATCTATCTATCTATCTATCTATCTATCATCTATCTCCTACTTCTGAGACATGCCAGTTTTCTTCCCTCTCTGCTGCTAAAGCACTAGGGAGGGTGGTTCCCATTTATTTCTGAGTGAGTTGGTGAGCATTCTTTATATTGTCTGAAGAGAGAAAATTCTCCAGGATGAATTGGGAAGAAATCTGGTCTCCAAGCTCAGATTCCTTGATGTACAGAAGCTGTGTATATATGTGGCCCATTTCTGAAGGATACAGGAAAGGGGAACAGCTGTCTTCCTTTCTCTGTTTATTTACCCAGGAATCAGTCCATTTCCTGAGTCCCTTTGCCACAAAGACATAGGAGAGAGACATTAGTAAGCATTTCCCACATCTTCATAGAACAAGACATAGTGACTGTCGCTCCTGCCCACTTTTATCTTGTTTGTGTTCCTTGAACATCATTTGTGTATATTCTGCCCTCAATGAGGACCAAATAAAGATGATTTTGTGCTTAGCAGTTTAAGGTATGTGGCTGCATATAAAAACTCCCTCCCACTTTAGTCATTACTTTAACCCTTCAATCACCCTCTTCATTTAGTGTGTACAGTGCTGTGCAAGCTGATCAGTGTTGGGTTTTTTTGTTTTTGTTTTTTGGGTTTTTTCCCCTTCAGTCATGGAAGTCCCATTAGGCACCCAGAGTTCCCTTTATCTATCTGTACAGGCTCTTCCAGAGGTTTAATGTGCTGCTTCCGGTGTGCCACTTGCGGTAGTGGATCATGTGGAGTGAAAGGCAAATCTTCCTGCTTAATGTATAAACTCACCATGGAAGCATTGCTGTTTCCAATAAATATTGCTGAAGATGAAACAGAGGGTTCTGCCTCTTCCTTCTTTGTCAGTTCCTTGGTCTGACAGTGGGTGGACTAAGACTCCTTGGCTCTCCATTGTCTTTGAATGCAGCCAATCCAGACTTTGTCCCAACCTCATCTTCAACTTGTTGCATACAGGAGAAGTTCCAGACAAGAGAGGTGAGCTAGTTTAGGCACTGGTAGCAGTAATTCCAGGAAGGAGAACTTGGGGGCGAGGGTAAGTAAGAGAAGAAAGTTACATGATTTAACAAATGGTAATGTTCACAGGAGAGGAAATAAAATGTGTTAGCCAGACTTTTGGCTTTTTTTTGTTTTTACTATTTCTTTATTTTTAATTTCATATATGTGTATAGCAAAATATCATTTCTACCTCCTCTTTCCTCCTTCAACTCCTCGAATATCCCCCCAACACACTTTTCGACCAACTTCAAGTCTTTAAATCCAGTTAGTGTTGACCATGTGTGTGTGGGTATGGGGCCATGCACTGGAGCATGGGAAACCTACCAGTGGCCACACCTTCAAAAGAGAAGGATTCTTCCTTCTCCAGCAACTATTGACTGCTAATAGCTTCTCAGTAAGAGGTGGGGCCTAGATTTCACTAACCCATCTATGTGGGATTTGGGCTGGCTTGATCTTCTGCAAGTTACCAGAGCTGTAGTGAGTTCATGACTGAGATAATCCTATCATGTATTTCACAGCTCTTCCCCCACGTCCTTTGGCTCACATATTCTCTCTGGCTCCTCTTCCATGATGTTTCCTGATGGTAGGTGTGTTAAATATATGTCACATTTAGGGCTAAGCACACAGTCTCTTATTCTTAGCCCTTTGGTCATTTGTGATCTCTGTATTGACTACTGTCAACTACAGCCCAAGTCTATGGGTATAAACATAAATATTTAGAAGACACTCTGACAACATGAACATTGAGCAAAGTAAAATAATAGGCTCTAACTTAGGGCCTGTTACCTCAGCAGCCATGTTTTTTTTCTTTTAAACCACAATTAAGAGTACAAAGCATGAAATTCCCTCCTGTAGAAAAGGCCTCAGATCTAATTATTAAGTGATTAGCTACCCAATGACATTGGTACCACCATTGCACCATAGGCACAGCTTGCCTGTAGATTGGTATTGCATCATTCAGGGTCCAGCACTACATAAGACCATTGATGTCCTTTCTCCTCTGGAAGGCTGAATAGTACCTTCTGGCACTGTGAAAACTAGTCAGTAGGGAGGAGCTCTGCATGCCAATTTGAGATGGATTTTTCTATGTATTGCAGCAAAAAAAATGTGTTGTGTCCTCAGCAATAGAGTCTTACCATGAAGATATGGTGATTCGCCAAGGGCAATGAATAGTCTGAGTTGTTTTAGAGACCTCTCGGGCCTTCCTGACCAATATCTTGCATGGAGTGATCCTGTGCCTTGTACTGCAGGTTTTATTTAATGACCCACACCTTCTGGGAGGAACAGTGTCCATTCATGCAGGGTCATTCCCCTGTTCCCAGGACCACTAATCCTTTAACCCTCAGTATCCTCCCTCATTTATTTCACGTGTTCTAGTATTTTTCCACTACATTCTACTCTATTTTAAAAGCTGGGATGTGCTATAGTAAGCTTCTATATGACATACCATGCCCTCTTCCTTTGGGTGAGTCCTCTCTTTCATCCCCCACTTTCTCTCAAACTTCCATGTTCCTCCTTGGGTAGGCAAGCCTTTCCGCCCCCACTATTCTACCTCACTGCTTTTATTTTACCTATAATATTTCCCTGTACTTTGCTTCTAAATCTATGACAAAAAGTGTTTAATCTATGCACATGAAATTGCTAAAATGGTTTTATTTATCAGACTCCACTTGTTTGTTTGTTGGATATGTGTGTGTGTGTGTGTGTGTGTGTGTGTGTACATACTCATGTGTGTGCAAGTGTGTGGAGACCAGAGGTCAGTGTTGAGTTTCATCTTAAACTGGTCTCCACTTGATTTTATTTTTTAAGATGGTATATCCCACTGCCCAGTGCTCATCAGTTTGGCGAGGCTGTCTGAGTGACAGGCTAGTAGGGAGTTCCAGGGATCTGCCTGTCTCCTCCTTCCCAGCACTGAGATTAGGGGTGTGTGCCACAATGCCTGCCTCTTTAATGTGGGTCCTTGGAATCTGAACTTAGCTTAAAATATGCAGTCTATGCATCTATAGGAAAAGGTAAGATGGCTGGGGAGATAACTCAGTTGGTAGAGGTTTGCCATGTAAACATGAAGACCTGAGTTCTACTTTTAGCACCCAGGTAAGATGTCAATGTGATGACACATGCTTGTAATCCCAGCACTGGGGAGGTGGAAAGCAAAGATAGACAGATTCTTGGAGCTCACTAGCCAGCCAGCCTCTCGGTAAGAGACCTGTTTCAAAAAATAAGGTGGACGGATTTTGAGGAACAACCTCTGAGGTTACCTCTGGTCTCTATATGCATGTCCACACATGTCCATGAACACATATGTGCAGCCCCCTCCCCCCAAACACAAAGATGATGCCCAAAGAATGACACAAGGTTAACCCCTGAGGTGCCATCATACCTACACAGACATGAACACAAACATTTCAGAAAATGACAATTGTACCATATTAACTGATTTAAATATAGGATACAGATAAAACACTGTAATTTAAACTTGATCTATGGCACAGATAAACAAACTTGTTTCAAGTCATACCTGCCGATTAAGATCACAGTAACACCTTTATATGCTCCCGTGCAAATGCGTTCTTTTAGATCTACCAGGAAAAGGCAGTGCTCCTATTTTTATTTTTGAAAGAAATTATTCGAACGATTCTACTTTTTAAATATATTCTTAAAAATATTCCATCACTCTAGAAAACCATAGAGTGGCCGGGTGGTAGTGGCATATGCCTTTAATCCCAGCACTCAGGAGGCAGAGAGGCAGGCGGATCTCTGTGAGTTTGAGGCCAGCCTGGACTACAGAGCGAGATCCAGGACAGGCACCAAAACTGCACAGAGAAACCCTGTCTCAAAAAACCAAAAAACAACAACAACCAGAAAAGAAAACAATAGAGTAAACAAACTAAGATAGATCTTAGTAAATACTTTCATCCCCAAAGCCAGCATTGGGCACACAGTTTTGTATAAGACCCACCCACGGGTTAATTCTTTGGTCAGGAGACAACAGGGATGTAAAGATGTAAGGACCTTCTTAATTTTACAGCATGGAAGTATGGACTACAGCATGTGTCCAACTAATGCCAAAGAGCTGTAAATTCTTTTTGCAATGAGCCTTTGAAAATAATTTCGTAGTGAGGCTAATAATATAAAGATCCTATTTACCTCACACAGAAGAAGATAAAGTTAATAATCCAGGTTACAAAAAAATAATAATAATAACCCATGCTTTAAATTGGGAGGGGAAATGGCAGCAGTACTGGAACAGTGTCTTATATGAGATTTCATATTCACTACAGTGGATCAAAACTTAAAGTGTGGTTTTGCATGCCTTTAATTAACTTTGTGGCATCTTACACACTCTTGACAATTTTCAGACACCAAGTTAGCTGAAAATATCTACCAGGAGCAAAGAGCCACCAGCAACACTGCACAATGACAAAACCAAGTGTCAGGAAGGAGAGTGCATGGCCTCCACACAACAGGAGAGCTGTGTGCGCCCCAGCCATGGTCCCCCAAGCAGGCATCCCTTCAGCTTTAAGAGATGCAATCATGGGAAAGTACCTATGGAGTATTTCTGTAGCCCAAAGGGGGAGCTAACAGCAAGCCTCTGCACCAAACAGTAATCTCACTGTGAGTCAGTGTCAACCGATACGAAAGCAAAACACATTGTTCCGTTATCTTCCAGTTACGTTTTTCTTTGTGCTCACACATCAACTAAACCATTCAGAAGACTGAGGGAAATGCAGGCATCTTTTGCAGACCTGAGACTCCCACTCGAGTCCCACCCTGGCAGCTGCTTTCCTGTGCCCAAGAGAGTTTGAGTCAGTCAGTCATTGTTCTGCCTAGTTTTTATGTCAGCTGGATACAGGCTACAGTCATTTGGGAAGAGGAAAAAATCAATTGAGAAAATGCCTCCATAAGATTGGCCTGGAAGCCAGCCTGTGGGGCAGTTTCTTGATTAGTGATCGATGTGGGAGGGCCCAGCCCACTGTGGGCAGTGCCTCCACAACAGGTGGTCTTGGGGTATATAAGAAAGAGGGCGGAGTAAATTAGTAAACAGCACTCCTTCATGACCTCTGCATCAGTTCCTGCCTAGGCTCCTGCCTTGAGCTCCTTCCCTATTTCCCTGCATGATGAACTATGAGCTATAAGATGAAATAAGATAAGCTATAAGATGAAATGGGCTATACGATAAAATGGGCTATAAGATGAAATATATCCTTTCCTCCCCAAGTTGATTTTGGTTGTGATGTTTTATCATAGCAACAGAAACCACAACTGAGATAAACATTGTAGCCCTTTCCCAAGAGACTCCTAGTTTCCAGCAAGTTTGGGAAGCACTAGATTATATACAAATATTTTAAATTAGCAGGGTACTAGTCACTGGCATTTTCTTATCATTTAACTTTATCTTCTCAAAACAGTTATGTCTATGGATTGATTCAGTATGATTTTACACGTGTATTTTAACCTTCACCCCAAGTGATACCACAAACCTAAGACACACTGGTGACAGACGTGTGCTGAGCATCTGCCTATCCGGACTTCACACCTTGCAGTCATTTGTTGATGCTTTCCTGATCACTCTGTGTCTTGTGATGGAACCAGCGAGAGGAATGGCTACAGTAGGGCCACATTTCCCATGCTGGACTCCTGTCAGAACTCTTGGGTTTCTGATTCATAGTACCATCCCAAGAGTACATGCTACCAGGGTGCAGACAGAAGTCTTAAGCCCTTCCTCATCTTGCATCCTGATGACAGGGATTCTGATGCTGTCACCTAGAGGCCGGCTAGGATCTGCATGTTATAGAAGCATCCTGTTCAATCCCATACTCACATGCCAGTGGTCAACAAGGCTACACTCTAAGTAAACCTGGTTCATCCGGGAAAATGTTTGATGATAGAAGAAAAGTTGTAACACGTTGGCAGCCGGGGGGAGAAGAACGAACCAATTTCATCTGACCCTGTCATGCAAGTGTCTCCCGTGGGATGGCAGAAAAGCATCGCAGAGTGCAGGGGTCAGTTCCTGACACCAGAAGTGACAGCCTTGTCTCTTGTAGGAACATCAGAGAGCAGAACTTATACAGGAGCCAGCAAGAGGAGGAGGAGGAGGAGGAAGGTAGCTTGTGAATTTGATGAAACCTGGGCAGACTGAAACACTATACCCAGGCACCAAAACTGCAGTGTCCCCTGACCACTATTCAGTCTTCACATCCCTCCCACACCCTTTTCAGTTCTTCCCCCCCCCCAGTAGTTTTGTGGGGCCCACATTGCCCTCTGGTGGCTAAAATACACATATTAATTAATGAATTAAAAAGCTTGACAGATATCTCCGATAACGGTATGGTTTTGCTGTAGTGGCAGAGTTTAAAATCTCCCTTCTCTTTGGCGTGCTGCTCAGAATGTCTCCTTTCTCTAATTGGTTGTTTCTGGTGGGGCTCAGTGTCCAGCTGGCATCCAGTGAAATACGCAATCTTCCGAAAGAAAACCATGTCTCTGCTCTTCCAATGAAGAATCACCCTTGTGGGTCAGTTGGTGCAATTGTTCAGCCATTCATAGTGACTGCGTATTGATTACATTAGAATTACCCTACTCTGAACTGGCTCATTATCTGTGTCCTTTGTTTTCTGGACCTCAGATGAAAAGCATTTCACCTGGAACCTTCAAGAAGCTCTGCCTTCAGGGACAATCCTAAAAGTTACATTCAGCATATGTCTTAGTTACTTTTCTACTTCTATGACAAAGCATCATGACCAAGGGTAACTTCTAGAAGAAGGAGTCTATTGTGATTTATAGTTCCAGAGGCTGAGTCCACGACCATCCTGATGGGGACCGTGGTGGCAGGCAGGTAGGTATGGTGGTGGAGCAGTAGCCGAGAGCTTATGTCCGGATCAGCAAGTAGGTGGAAAATGGTATGGGCTTTTGAAACCTCAGCCCCCAGTGATACAGCCCCCCCAAGGTCACCCCCCCCCCCCCCCCCCGATTCCTTTCTGAACAATCCCACCACCTGGGGACCAAGTATTCGAACATTTGAACCTCTGGGAGCCATTCTCATTCAAACCCCCACAGCATAAGCAGTATACTAAGGAGTCCTTTAAAAGCCATTTTACTGAGGTGTAATTTATGTGCAATGAGTTTGCGTGCATGTACAGTCAGCCCGCCCTTCCTGCGGCCTCCATCTTCAGGACACTTGAAGTGAGCAATGCCAAAGTGAGTACAAAATGTGAGGCATTTTAGGTAAATGGATAAACGATACTGGCACAACCCGGCTTCCGTCTAGAGAACTATCCCGTGTTGCCCTCTATGGCTCTCAGGCCTTCCTTATGAACTCTGTGCAGTGTGGCCCCAGCATCCTCCCCTTGTCCACAGCAGAGGAGTCCTGCAGAATAGAGGACTATCTCCAGGTTCTCGAATGTATGTCACGAGACCATCCTCCCCAGGGTCACAAGTATTTTCCAGTTCACACTGGTATTTCTCACACCCAGCCTCAGGTCAGTGCTTTTGAGACCGGCCCACTGACATTCATTTTCCCTCAGTTTCTGCCAGAATGACCAGACTCTTCCCCGAGCAGTTGCTGTATCCCCCTGCCCTGACTGTACCAATTAACGCACAGCAAGCACATTAGCACCCTGGAGGCCGACAAAGGTGCCATCTGCTGGCCAGGGTCTTCAACCAAGGAGAGGTTGGCTTCTCCCAAAGAAGTTGGGGAGGAATTTGCCCCTGCTGGGTGGGCTGATTCAGAAGAATCCAACACTTCAAACTTCTGAGGCTTGACTGCCTAGCCAGCTCCATCATAATTTCCTGTGCTTTGCTGTACGAGAACTCGATTTATTTGACAGCCTTGTCTCTTTGGCAGATTCCGAGGCTCTTAAAGACCTCCCTAGAGACTCCTTGTTTTCACAGCTAATGGTACGCTGATCTGTAGTCATAATTTTATGTTTTCAGGAGGTTCAAATCCTTATTAAGTAGTCAATGCCACAATCTTTATAACTGCCATTGCTCTAAAGTGTCTGAGTCCCGTGCCTGGCTGTTCACCTTCTGCCTGCACCTAACCCTAACCCTATGGGAAAAATTACTAATTATGATGCTTTGCCCCCCCATCCCCCAGTGACCAGCAATTTTACTTCCTCCTAACTGGGGATGGGGAAATAGCCTGTACCAAAATACCAGTCAGGGCACAGGCTTTTCAGGGTCATTTATAGTTTTTGTACCCTGATAGGCCCAAAGACAGTGCCTGATGCAAGGGCTTTCATATAGGCAGATTATTCTGATATGGTGACCCCAAAAAGCAGATCATTAATACAGGGGAGCAGCCAATTCAAAGACACATTATTGATTCTGCTTTGCCAACTGGTGCTTGATCCTACTGGAGTCCCTGAGAACTCTTCACATGGAAATGAGAGGGAAGCACTGTCTATTGGTCCCCGTACCTCCACTTCTGAGGATGGATGGGTAGGAGAGTGAGGTAAGCGGCCTTAGGTCACAGCAAGACATTGCCTATCTGTATCCCTACAGCCCAATGGACCATCCAAGAGGAGTTTGAAGTGGTGGATTTAACAGACTCCCCATCACACAACACAGCTTCTCAATCCATTTCTTTCCAGCCTTTGTAATATTCTTGTTATATTCAAGGGAGGCTTATCTGGTGCAACAGGGGAAAGCCATTTACCTAGAGGAGGCATATTCTCACAGCATCTTCTGAGCTCGCTCTCCTAGCTTCTCCTGTGCACCTTCTGCATGGACTTTGGGTACTTTGGAAGGACCACAGATGTTTCTTGAGCCTGTGGGTTATATTCCTCTTCCAGCCTTGATTAAAGGTGTTTTACCTGCCCATCTGTCTTGTTTCCATTCATTTGATTTTGTATCATGTTGTGAGGAAGTGGGGAATTACTGTCTTTCACTGCCATATCTGAACCCGAGTTCCTACTCTGCTTAAAACAGTTCTTTTAAACTATTTTGTTAATCCTTAGAGAATTTCGTACATTGTAGTTTGATTCCTACTCTTACGCTCAAGTGGCAGTAGGCTACTCTGGTGGTTTGAATGAGAACGGCCCCACAGGCATGTATTATTTGACTGTTTGGTCCCCAGTTGGTAGAACTGTGTGGGAAAGATTAGGAGGTGTGGCCTTGTTGGAGAAGGTGTGCCACAGGAGCTGGCCTCGAGGTGTCAAAAGCCCAGGTCATTCTCAGTTAGTTTGCTCTCTGCCTCCTGCTGGTGGATCAGAAATGAGTTCTCAGTTCCTGTTCCAGCACGTGCCTGCCTGCATGCTGCCATGTTTCCTGCCATGATGATCATGGGCTGACCCGCTGGAACTGTAAGCCCCAACGAGCTCTTTCTTCTGTAAGTTGCTTTGGACTTGGTAATTAGTCATAGCCGTGGCAAAGGAACTCAGATGTATGCTGAATGTAGTAGGAGGGGAAAGTTTCGGAGTTTGACAGTCAGCCCCTAAATTGTGAGTGGAGTACCAGATACAAAAAGAGTTGCTGTGTTTAAGGTCAAGCTCTTTGACGGCTCGTTTCTCCCCATCCCTCCACAGTCTAAGCTCAGCTGGCTTCTGGTTTCTCAGAATGCTTGCCCTTTACAATTTTATCTTACTTTATATTTGGTGTTTATATCTTGTCCCTCTTATGTTTGGCTGTTGGCCTCTGTCTTAGTTCTGTTGCTGTGAAGAGACATCATGACCAAGGCAACACTTTTTTTTTTTTTTTTTGGTTTTTCGAGACAGGGTTTCTCTGTGTAGGTTTGCGCCTTTCCTGGAGCTCACTTGGTAGCCCAGGCTGGCCTCGAACTCACAGAGATCTGCCTGCCTCTGCCTCCCGAGTGCTGGGATTAAAGGCATGCGCCACCAACGCCCGGCTCCAAGGCAACACTTATAAAAGGAAGCATATAGTTGAGGGTTGGCTTACTGTTTCAGAGGTTCAGTCCATTATCATCATGATGGGGAGCCTGGCAGCATGCAGGCAGGCATGGTGCTAGAGCAGTATCTGAGACCTTTACATTCTGATCCACAAGCAGAGAGAGCGAGAGACAGAGAGAGAGAGAGAGAGAGAGAGAGAGAGAGAGAGAGAGAGAGGAGGGAGGGAGAGGACACCTGGGCTTATCATGGGCTTTTGAAACCCTACTGACGTATGTAGTAGGGTTTCCTCCAACAAGACCACATCTCTTAATTCTTCTAATTATATCAAAAGAGAGCCACCCCCTGGTGACCAAGCATTCAAATATATGAGCCTATGGGGGCCATTTGTATTCAAACCATTACAGCCTCACTTCAAGGATGAGAAGTTTTCTGAAACCTTAGAATTCCAGCTTTAGCACCAATGTTGCCTTTCCAAGCCCCTGGGCTTCCCAGAACCAGAGATCTATGTGATATTAGAATTTTGGCATATTTATGGTTCATGTAACTGAGAGTAAAACAAGCTGTTACTTTATGTAAATGCATGAAGGATTCGAGAGTGGAATCCAGGAATAGTAGGGTAGGAAGAGACTGAAAACTAGCAAGCTATCAGGGGAAGAACATAGCTGAAGCTCAAATCCTGGGAAAGTTATGGGTCTCTATTACCAGTGAGAAGCACAGAGTATCAATAACTTCCTTTTATTTGTTGAATAGGGTTTGATATGTCTCTTAAGGCTCACTTTATCAGTTTCCTCTCCATGTATTTCTCTTGCAATTTGGTGATGACATAAGATTGTTTATTTTATATAACATCACCTAGACTGGATTTTGTTCATTGCATCCCCATGGTGTTGTTATGTGTGTTCTTACATTCTGTTTGTTTCTAGTTTTTCGATAGATCTAGAGCAGTGCTTTGAGTTTTTACTAAGACAACCAACTAGTGTGGTCTTAACCAGGAGAACACTGAAGCTTTGATAACTTATCTTTCTGTAATTTTGGTAGTCATTGGGGTATATTCCTTATTCCATTAACTTATCAATAATTGCAGAGTAATAGTATTCAGATTTTATCATTTTTTAAAATTTTTGTACTATAATACTTCTGTAGGGAAATTTCCTTTTATTTGTGACTTGTTTCTCACGGATACAGTTTGTTTAAAAAGGCAGGGTGAAATCCTTTTTATATGCTTATTTATTTTTAAATATAATATTTCAATTAATTCCTTTAGAATTTCATTCACATATACAGTATGGTTAAAGCATTGCTCTTGGTCTCTCATTTTGGTCATAATCATGCCTAACTTCTCCTACATCCATACCTCTCTCCTTGAAACTTTGTGCCCTCTTTTTTTTGTTGTTGTGTTTAATAACCCGCCAAATCCAATTTGTGCTGCCCATCTACTCATGGACGAGGGGCCATCAACTAGAGTGTTGGTGACCTACCAAGTATCTTACCTGTAAGGAAAATTGATTCTCCCTCCCCCAAGAAGCCTTCAGTTGTCAATAGCTCCTAAGTTAGTAGTGTGGGCTCATGATCTACCCCCCCCCAACCCCATGATAGAGCATTGACTGGCTGGATCTTATACAGATCTTGTTCAGGCAATCACAGATAGTGTAAGTTCATGAGTACAGAGGTCCTGTTATGTCTAGAAGACACTGTTTTGCTCTGGTCCTCCCTTACCTATGGCTTTTGCAGTCTTTCTGCCCTGTCTTCCATGATGGTCTTGGGGAAGGGGCTATAATATATATGTCTCATTTGTGTCTGAGTACTGCCGGGCCTGCCGACAGTCAGCTGGTAGCTGGGTAGAGGTGTGCGGATTGAAGAGACAATGAAGAAGACAAAAAAGAGTCAAGAGGTCTGCCGCTCAATGCCTGACAGCCCCAAGTTTATTTCACAACCAGCTTATATACAGTTTTGAAGGACAGAGGTAAAACAATGCACAGCACAGACATTCAGCCACTATCTATCCTGCCTTGCATCAAGGAACAGGCAGTTTCATTTTCTATCTCAGTGTACCTCTGGAAGGCATCAGTAGCCTGCGTCTAGCTAGATAGTATGTTCCCTCTTATGGGCTAATCAGGACTTTCTCACAGCCCTTCAAGGAGACTCTGCGGGCTAATCAGAACTTTCTCATAGCCTTGGAGCAAACAAGCTTGAACTCTATTGGCTCAGAATAGACTTCAGATTCAAACTGGGAAACTGAGTCAGTTGTGGGCTCCCACAGAATACTCCACAGACATTTGTTCCTACACTTTGACCAGTTGTGAGTTTCTGTGTTAACCACAGTCTACTGCACAAAAATACTTCTCTCATAAGACCTGAGAGTTGCACTAATCTGTGGGTCTGAAGATACAAATTTAGAGGACAGTTTGATACTATGTCCATTTAGCTAAACAATAGTAGTACATTCACCTCTGGAGCTTGTGAACTCTCCAGTCATGGGTTCTCGGCCAGATTTACATGACCAGTAATGTGTGTCTGCCTGTAGAAAGGGCCTTAAATCTGATCAGACAGTGGTTACCCCATAACATTTGTGCCGCCATTGCACCTATATCTTGTTAGGCTGGTTGTTATTATAGCTCACACAGTTCACAGCTGGGTAAGGCTGTTGATGACTTCTCCACAGCAACCTACATAGAACCTTCTAGAACTATGAAAGCTATCCAGCAGCAGGGGAACTTCTTGGTCAGTACCAACTTGATTTCTCCATTTCCTGTGACCAAAATGTATGGTGCCTTCAGCAACATGGTCTTTCTGTCAAGTTCTGATGGGTAACCAATAGAAATGACAATAGCCTGTTTTGTTTTGTGGGTGTCTGGGACACATCTAAACAAAACTCAAGGAGAGGTATCCCACCTAGCATTGAGCTTCTTACTTAGAAACCTTTGCGTCTTGGAGGAGTATTATCCCCTATGTAGTAGGTTTTATCCCCCATGTAGCAGCTTTTTAAAACCCCCCTAATGCTAGTAGCTATCCCTCTCCCAACCCCTCCTTTGTCTTATGCCTTTCATCTTGATGTTTTGTTCTGTTTGCCCATCTTCAAAATAGTTATTAATTAACCTTCGCAGTGGTGATCAAAATGCCTTCTAAAATGATTATGAACTGATGTTTCTAAATGTTCCCTCACAATAGCCCTCCCTCATTCTTTTGAGCAAGAGACAGACTCACTCCTAAGGCCATCAACCAGATGCTAGGGGTGTGATTTTATTTTCTAAATTAAGAATGCTAAATTATTCAGTTATAGTCGATATGTAACTTACAGACTCTGACCATTACTAATTCTATAGAAAAATTATAGATTTTTAGAAATTTTCGAATCTGTTTTACTGCCAGGCTTGAGCCACGCTTCAGTGGGTCATGGTAGATTAGCCTGACTCTGGAAGGGAAAACAGGGCCAAGCATGGGTGAGGCCAACGGTGGGTCTGAGCAGCCGTGACTATGACAGGGAAAAAGACACCCAGAAGGCTCTGTCAGTGGACAGCTCAATTATTTGGAGGGGGCAAGGGACATTTATATCCTAAGGAGAATGGATTCCTGTGGTGGTATATCATTGGCTGGGGCAAGATCATCTAGGACGCTTCATTTGCATACCTGGGAGCAGTAGGGGCCAAGGGGAGGAACCTTATAAGGTCGTAAGAAGTCCAGCTGGGGATGTTTTGGGGGCCAGAAAAGCAGCAACCAGTTCCTCCTTGAAAACTTGTGTTGCCCCACGCATCATCGGTGCTCTGGGGAAGCCTCACTGCTGGGATCTGCCTGGGCAAGGTGGAGGAGCAGCCAAACCCCTGCTGCTCTCAGGATGAGCAAACCCGGGTTTTTAGGCATGTTCTGACCGCTTCTTAGCATCAGGCCACCTCCGCCCTTGACAATATGTTCATGTTTAAGTTGTTTTATGGTGTCTCCCCTTCCCCTGTTACCTTTGGAGGTCTTTGGGGACTTCTCACAGATCCAGCCTCTTACTCTCCAGAGGCTCTGAGGCTGAGTTCTGACTAAAGGCCTGTGGGTGTATTGATCCCATGAGCTATGCTAGTGAACAGCAAAATCAAGCTGTGCTTTCAAACATAAAGTGAAGTCATTGGGCCAGATGCTTCGGATTTCAGGCATGGATTTGTGGGAACAAGCTGTTTCTCACATGGGTAGCCACATGTAATGGGCCTCAGGGGGACTTGGGGCAAGAATTTATTTATTTAATGATGGTTAAACATTCACTCAAGCAATGTAGGATTCCAGTTAGTGGAAAGGCATATAGCATAAGCCAAAAAGGCCCTATCCTCCAGTCTGTGTGCTTTCTGCATAGGTGAGCTATGCGGGAGCCTCCACTTTAGTCTCAGTGTGTTTGACCTGCTTTCAGCTAGTTGTTAATCACAATGTTCAGCTTCACTGTGCTCTGTTTCTCTGATGCAATTATTTTCACTGTGGAGCTTTTCCAGGTCTGGCTTGCCCTGTTCTGCTCTCAAGTTCTCCTTCCCTGGATATTTTGAGAGATTATCAAGCCTTTTCTTTCAAGATGGCTTAACATAGCCACCTTTTCTCTACCATAGTCCAATCTGTGGTGTAGGTCAACTAAACAGCACAGGAATCGTCATCTGGGAGATGTCTAGGCCTTGCGTTCAGCACTGGCCACTGCCCACACATCTAAAAAGATCATTAACTGCCAAGGCTGAGTCACTTTCTTCTTGAAAGGTGCGGTGAATCTTCAGAAAGAACATCTGATTTGCAGAGCTAGCTGACTACTAGGTGAGAATGACAGAGGACAAACGCACTTTAGGACTGTCCTCAGAGGAGATGATGAATATGGAATAAGCAATCCAAATGATGATTGGTCCCTGGAATTGGATAGCGCTGAATTATTGCCGGCTAATGTAAAAGCAATACAGAGCTTAACTGCCAAGGTCATGTTTCAAAGTCTCTCTAGCTAGAACAATCATGAGAAAGCATGCTATGCTCCTATGTTTTCACTGGAGAGATGGTCTATGAACATTTACCTATGAAAAAACACTGGAACATGTAACTTTCCCCTTTAGTCATGTAGAAAAGTGAGACTATTTGAAATAAAAATGATACAATTTGGCTACCATATGTAGAGAGGGATGATTTGCTGGGTATTAAGGCGAGGGTGATGGTGGACAGAGGATGAGAATTCCACCCGTAAAGGTGTCCAGTGCTCTTTGGGATGTATGCACTGATGCCAACTCCTCAGGCCTAGAGGCTCCCAGTCTTTCCTAAAGAATGAGGGGCTCTGTGGTAACTCTGTAGTGACAGCTGGGGTGTCTCTACAGAGATATTTTGACACTGGTAGAACCTCACATAACCACTAGAAGTCAAGTGCTCCAATATTGACTGGAATTAAATTTCCATTAGAAATTTGGGTTTCTGTTCCTTTCGAAGGAGCTGTGATTTTGAATTGGTTTGCAAGGTTGGTGTCTACATTCCCCAGAGAATCCAGAGAACCCTCAGGGACCTCACCTGACTTCCTCTTGTGTCTGCCATTATCCTTTCTGCTAATTCTTTCTCTTCAACATGCAAATAAGATTATATTTCACAAATTTTGAAAAACACCCACCTCTGGGTTCCATGCACTCCCTAATTGTCTGTCAGTCTTTCTCCTTCCTTTCATAGGCATCATCGTGACAGAAAGGTTAAGTCATATCCATTTCATCCATTTGGCTGAATTCTGACTTCTGCACCCAGTGTGAGTACTGGGCAGCCATAGAGTGACAATGGCAGAAGTCACCATCGTGTCCTTTTCTTGCTGTTTGTCTACCTCTGCTGGTATGAGAAGCCAGTTTTTTGTTTGTTTGGTTTGGTTGTTGCTTTTTGTTTTTTTCCTTCTGGAAGCTTCATTTTGCCATTGTAGACAATCCTCTCCCCTTGCGGCTTCCTCTCTGTGGCCTTTCCCGCTGTCTGTCTGTGAGGGATGGCCATTAGAAGGCTCTTCTCTGGCCCTCTTTTCTTATCATCTTTTCTACACATATACTTCCTACAAATGCCTTTCTTGGTTTCAATTCCCTGGTATGTGTGAGTATATTTAAACTGTCTTAGGTCAGTCTGAGCTCCAGATAGACACCCAGCTGTCTGCTGGACGTCACATCTTGGCACCACATACCCAGGGAACCCAACCGAATCCATAATTTCCATTCCATCCTTGATTTAGCTCTCTTAAAATCTGCATATCAAGAAATGGCCCATCAACTTACCTCATTACTGAACCCCCAATTAGAGATTCATTTCTGATGTCTCACTTCATTTTGTATACTAGCTTCCCCTGTGAGTGAGCAGTGAGCAATGCCTGTGTATTTTGCTTTCTAATTTTCTAAAAATGTGTATGTAAACATGTCCACCCCATTTTGTTCCTAGTAGTTATGAGGGCAGACCCAAATTTCTGCCTTTTCCCCTATATTTATTTACACCTGAAAATAACCTGATTGTTTTAGTGTCTTTCAAACTATTCTCTGTTTAATTGAAACTGAACATTTCTGAAATGCAGTGTGTATATGTGTGTGTGTGTGTGTGTGTGTGTGTGTGTGTGTGTGTGTGTGTGTGTGTTGTAGATTTCCTGAGAACTGTCCACTGGCTCCTCAGGTCATCTGTCCTAGTTTTGCTTCTCTGTTATGACAAAATGCCCATCAAAAGCAACTTTGGAGGAAAGGGTTTATTTCATCTTACACTTCTAGCTAAAAGTCCATCACTGAAGGAAGTCAGGGCAGGAGCTCAAGGCAAGACTTTGTAGTCAGGGACTGAAGCAGAGACCACAAAGAATGCTGCTTACTGGCTTGCTCCCTCTGGCTGCTCAGCTACCTTTCTCATATAGCCCTGACCCTTCTGTCCAGGGATGGAACCTTCCCCATCCATGAGCAGTCAAGAAAATGTCCCACAGACGTACCCACAGGCCATTCTGATAAAGGCAATTCCTCAGTGGTGATTCACTTTCCAAGATAATCTAGGTTTGTGTCAAGCTGACAGGAACTATTACACCACAGAATGTGAATGTGTCAGTGTACACACACACACACAAACACACACATGCACATGCATGCGTGCAATGATTGGCTATAAATAACAGAATATCTAATCAAGAGTGATGTAGACCACAAGGTTTGTATTTTCTTCCAAAACAAGAAATCCAGAGATAGCTGGACTTGGGTAATTCAACAACCCTGTAATGTCACCCAGGGCTTCCATCCCCATAGTGTGAGGTCTTCATTGACAGTCACCAGGTGACTACCAAGGCAACATCTTCACACAAGTTAAATGAGCAGGTTGAAAGTGCTGCTCTCTTCACGGGTGTCTCCTTTGTGTCTGCATCCTGAAAGAAACTGTATCCCAGCCTTCCCTCTGGCAAATCCCTTTCCATATAAATCACTGGTCAGGCCTGGGACACATGACCATCTCTAACCACAGAGTCCTTTGGAAAATGAGTATCTGATACTTTCATCCACTGAGAAGAAGGGGAATCATCAAGAGAAAACAGTTTGAAGATTGGTGGATGGAGACAACCACAAATAATCACCCCAACTTTCAAGTCTGGCCATGTTCTCTTTCTCCTCCACACCTGTTCATATTTGGCTTCATCTCTTGGAATGTATCTCCCATGTGCACATTGTTCCCTTCATTGGGCCATCTTGTCTTCTAGGTTACATCATTTATCCTGTTCTACTTTTCTCTTCCCCCATCCTATTCCCTTGGAAACAGACTGGATATCCACTGTTATTAGAGCTATGGCCAAGGTTCTTTGGAGGAATTGTGTGATCGTGAATGTTGGCTTGGCACAAAATTAGAGTCACCTGAGCTGGGAGCCATACCTGAAGAGCTATTCTGATTGCATAACTGATGTAGGAAGACCCACCCTGAGTGTGGGCAACACTGGTAGCATCCCAGCCCAGATCCAAAGGCCATGGTTCCTTCTTCCTTCTTCCAAAAGAAGGAAGATGACTCACCCTTTGCTCTGGACCTTCCTTCCTGTCACATGAGTTGACTTCCCCTGCTGCTGCCATGGCTTCCTTTTCTGACAGCAGAAGCTGTGTTTCCAGGCTTCCATTGTTGACAAGGACGAGCAGCTCTCCAGGAACTTTCTAGATCATTAGTGCCAGATTGGAATGCTGAGGCACACAACCTCCTGGACTCAACAACTCCCTCGGGTTGTTGCCTGTGAGAGGCAGATATTGTGAGACTACTCAATTAGTGAGGCACCAGTCTCAGAGACAGTGACTATGGGGTTCTCAGCCTCTCAGGTAGGATTCAGCTGCTGCTATTTTAAAGTAAGTTGATTTAGTAAATTCTTTATGTATTCTTATCCTATCAGTTTTGTTCCTCCAGAGAACCCCAATTAATACAAATAGAAATACTTTATAGCAATTTCATTAGTCGTTTAAAGAAAAGATGGTTTCTTTGCGATCCATCATTGTCCTTCCCTGGCTTTGTTAGGTACCTTGGCCAGCAGAGGGCACTGCAGTCTTTGGCTGAGCGTCCTTCAGAGATAGTTTGATGTCTGTAGCATTAAAGTTACCTTTACTTTTTGTTTTCCATGAAATAAGTGGTTCTGAGTTTCTTAACCAGCCATCTGAAATCATACACTGTTTATTTGAAGCTATATTTTTTTCCGGGTTAGTGCATCATGGGCTGTATGGCGGCCATACGGAGTGAAGACACAGCCTGAATGTGCCTTCTGAAATTCACTGCTGAATGACAGGCACCAAATTCCCCTCCTTAGGCAGAGCGGTACAGCCATGGAGTTCCCGAGAGCCCCTCAAGTGGTCTAAGGAGGATAAGGTGATATAGTGAAAATGTCCTACCTCATGACATGCTCCAAAGCCTGCTCCATCTCCTCATTCTGGGAGATATTCCAGGATAGGTTGGTTGGGTTAATCAGGGATGCTGTGAGGGTAGATGTGTTAGGCCAATAGGTCTGCGTTAGGAAATAAAAGATAATGGATCCATTCTTTGATTAATATTTGCCAACCTGCTATGTGCCTGGCATTGTTCTAGGAGCTGAGACTGACAGTTAAACAGAACACATTCAATTCTTGCCTTCATGGGATATATAATCGAGATTGTGAGACATGCAAATCAACAAATGTATAACCAATAACCATATAATATCAGGAAAAAGCATCTTCTGGGAAAACAAAGTAAGGCATAGTAAAATTTGTTGTTTGGGGTTCATACTATATCCCATAAATGGTGGAACAGTCTAGACTTGGCAACTACAAAGAGACCCTAACCCGGGAGAGTGCCAGCATATTCAAAGGGCTGTAATGAGGCATCCGGAGCCAAAGCAGGGAGTAAGGCATGGGCTAATAGGTCTGGCAAGCAATGGGATTTTTTGCCTCAGAGTGAGGGAATCCTTTGAGCAGGGGAGTGGCCATATTTAATTTACTTTTCAAAAACTAACTCCCTAGAGGGATGGGGTAAGCAGTGTAAGCCCATGCCATCTAGGAGGCTATTTCTGCATCCCCGTGAGTGGTGACACTGAGGAGATCGCAATGGCGGTTGGAGGTGGCACACAGTCTCTAGTTGGGAGGTTTTGAAGGACAGTTGATAGGATTTGTGATGGATGGCTCTTCTAAGGTTGTGAGAGAAAGAGGGCTGTAAATCCAGAGTCCCGTTTCTTTCTCATCACCCTCCTCTTCATCCTCTCTCTTTCTGTTCCTCCTCTTCCTCTTCTTCCTCCGTTCTGTCTATTGTCTTCTGAGATAATATTGTATACTGCAGTCTGACCAGGAGCTCACTATGTAACTTAGGTGGACGGCTTTGAACTTCTCATCCCTGCTTGCATCTCTCTAGTGCTGGAATCACACGTGTGTGCCGGCAGAGTGGGTCGTTTTTTTCTCTTTTGAGGATGTAATCTAAGCAGAGGCTGAACTACTTACTCATCAACCTTAACCCCCTTTTCTACCCCAGTGCCAATGGGCACAAAACAGCTGTTGTCAACAACAGGATCTCTGGTTTTAAGTAACACAATGGGGGCTTCTTACATCATCCTGTGACTGACAGCACTGTGAGGTTTGGGTGATCTACAAGGCCCTATACCAACCCCGGGGGAGGGACCTGCTGGCTTCACCCCTATTTCAACAAGAATGGCAGTTTTATTAAGTTAGCAGAAGCAAGCCTCTTTAAAATATCTGTTTGTATAACCTAAGAAAAAAACAACACTCTCTCTCCTCTGAAAAATGCAACAAACCCCCAGGGTGGCATTTGTCACTTAAGAAAAGTTAACAACACCCCATCTCTGATCATGGCCTTGCTAATTGTCCCATAGCTGTAATTCCAAAAGTGGCCACCAAGCGGTACCCACACATCTGAATCTGAGGTGAGGCTTTCTCAAGCTCAGCCCTGAAAAAAAATGGGGGCCCAAGGCAACATCCGATGGCTTCTTGCTATTTGCATACAGGAACCTTTTCTGATAGTTATACCTAACAGCTCAGGAAGGATATTTGCTGAGGGATTCATCTTGAAAAAGCCCGTTTTTCTACCGAGTCACCTCTGCTGCTCAGTGCTTCCCTGCTTTGGGCCCCTCCTCCTCCCGACTCCATTTCTACAAAGTCATTCTCATCACAGGCTTGCCTGTTCCCTCTTTCCCAGTCCTTTTCTTCCACCGCCACTTTCAGTGATATTTACAAATCATGGCTTTTATCATTCTCCCCCTCAAATGTATTCTCCCCTTGGTTTATACAGTAAAGCCTGCACTTCCGCGTCCTTGGGAACCTTGGCCCCCCTCGCTTTTGCATTGCTATTTCTCGCCCCTCGGCCCCACTTCTCAGCCTGTGTTAAGACCTTGGATATCGGTGGGTTGCTTTAGCAAGGGTCCAGCTTTGCCTTGCTCTATGCTGCGCTTTTGCCTAGAGTGTTCTTTCCTTTCCCTCTGAGCTCAGAGCACATGCCTCTAAAAGCATACGTCCATGCTAGTCCTTCGAGTGCTGCCATAGTGCCTGTTCAGTTCAAGCCTCCTGTGTCTCTACACGGCACAGACTCCAGTGTCCAGGGTGCTATTTGTTAGGGGACAATGTGTTGGTGAGTCTTGTAAGCCTTTTCCATTTATAATAATATGCACTAATTATAAGCAAACTAATGTGCACAAATTATGCATATAATAATATGCACGTCTGCTTAAGGGCTCATTTTTTACTTATATCTTATAACTGTGGCTGTGTGGGTACTCGAGTGCTGCCAGAGAGAAGCTGTGAGGTTCTGTGAGAGTTCCTGTAAGAGTTCTGAGCAGAAACAACTGGATGAGGTTTTGAGGAATGCTTCACTCTACAAACCCTGGGCTGGGCTGCAATTTTCCCCAGATGGTGAACCAAATCACCCACCTCCCATCAAGGGCATATCTGACTTCCTGGCATTAACTGTGGGTTTCACATGTTTTGGATAGCAAGAAGGAACATAATTAAATTACCAATGTGCTATAAAGTTTTACTTACATATGTGCTAAATAAATAGCTCAGTTATTGTCTTCCCTTCCTTGTCTCCCTTGTGCGATTTAAAATAGTTTACTAGTTCTGGTATAAAAACAGAGAGCATGAAGAACATTTTGCTCTTGAGAGGTTTCGAGGGTTACTGGAGTTTCTGTCCACAGTTGTCGTGAGGAACATCACAACCATAGGGAATTGTGTGGATCCTGCTTTCTGCTCACTCCTGATCAGGATTCAGAGGGACGGCATGTCTGCAGACATCTGCGTGGCCCTGCATCTGCAGGAGAAAGTGGCTAACCCTAAGTGCTACCAGGGAGCTTTTCTCTTGTCACAAGAGAATGACAGGGTAAGAAAATGGAGAGTGTGAGATGGGAGACAGATTTTACATATCTCCAAGGAGGAAACACACACATTCCAGTTCCTGGATTACAGCAGAAACAGTGTCAGGAGACCCAGAATAATGCCTGCCTGGAACACCCCTGATAGGCAGAAGCACCCTGCTGGGAACCAGGCTGAGGGGCAGGATGGTGGGGGTGGAGTAATTCTTAACATAAAACTAGGTGGCACCATTCAGGTGTTTTCCAAACAAACCCCAGGGAACATGGACCTTAATTCTTCAAGATGGGGAACAAAAGATGAGTAGGGACGTACTCCTCCTGTCTTGGAGCCTGTAAGGAGTGTCACACACTACCACCAAAGAAAGTCTTTCCATGCACTCCAGCGTGGGAACGGTGGAAGCGTCCATAGCAGGTCTCAAAGGAGCCTCCCAGTGGGCAAGCAAAGCAACACATCAAAGATACCAAAGGCACCTCGGTGGCCACTTCGTGAAAATCCAAGTCCTCACACTGGGGGTGAAGAGAGCTGGACCAGCTGGGGTTCTACTTGTTTTATTGAGTGTCCAAGAAAAGCCGAAGTTGGGCTTCCTCTTTAAGGGTTATGGAAGCATAGGAAATGAAGGAAAACAGAACAGGAGAAGCCTCTTCCAGGCTGCTCTCCCAGGCTGGTGTGTGCTGCATTGGGGGAGGGTGGCGGAAGTGTCCCCTTAGCATCATTACCAGGCCACGCTGTGCTTTGCTGTGTATGTACTTGCTTCTCTGGCCATGCTGCGAACTGTATGGAGAGGGAAGAACATATGACTCCTTTTTGTTTTTCTGTACACCTCAAATTCACCTCCCATGTCTCACAGTTTATATGTTCTCAGGCTCTGGAAATAGGTGTGCCTTGAGGAGTGTGAAGAGCTGGGCATCCCCTTGTGTGCAGCCATGCTTGTCCACTTCCGTATAGATGAAGTTACCTTTGTTTTGGTGGTGGTTGTTCTTGTTTTGCTTTGTTTTATTGTGAGCTCTTCAGTGCCACCCCCTTCCCATATCACCATCAATGAACTAGTTCTGAGAGGCAATACATTTCAGACAGGCACAAGTACAGAAAACATCCATTCAGAAACACGGCACCTTGGAGTTGGTTCACACGGTCAGCCTTAGAGTTCATTCATGTAGATGAGAACTAAAGAAAGAGAGTTTCAGTGACATCTTCATAATGAACAGCAAGTGGTGTTTCTCCTGGGTATCTTGGAGATAATTTGTGCTTACTGGTAAGATGTGGAGAACTTCTGCATAGACCTCTGACTGAAAAAAATCAACAGAAAAAGAAAAAAAAA